>VXCM01000438.1:72349-154849 GCA_014773175.1 Lucifuga dentata
TCACGGACAGCTGACGCGCCGGAGCGCTGCTTGTTGTGCGCTCATCATCATTCCCGGCTGCGTGGGGAAAAGGTGCGCGCGGTGTCTGTCTCATCCTCCACGCCACGAGTTCCAGGTGATTTCGGAGCCTTTTACCCCTTTTCGCTACTTTCTCACTGCGTGTCGGATTGTGAACTTTGCAACTCACTGCAGCTCCGACGTGCAACAGCCGAGGAGAAAAGGTGATTTTATCAATGATACAAACCGCTTCAGATAAATAAGTCGGAGGACGTATTTGGTTCATTATTAAAGGCATTTAGTATCTCTAGAGGCAGTGAAGATTATGGAAATCACAGAAGTCACAGGAAATGTGCAGCTGGCAGCAGTTAACTGATGGAGTTTAAGCCCATATTTCCTCTTTGTCAACTTCTTTTTGTCCTCTGATGATGGACGGCGGACAAGCGTCAAGGACTTTGATACCTGATTGCGCAGCGTTTGCAAATACATGAAAGGATAAAAAATGTTTTTTCTGATGAAATCACGGAGCGCATCAGACAGCAGGAAGGCTATGGGGATCAGAAATGGTACCAAAACCCAACACCCCTCTAAACCCATCTCTAGGATGTTCTTCACTTTCATTTTGCTTCTGCTCATTTTCACACCAAGAGTGGATTCATCATGGTGGTGAGTGAGATTTAAAGGTGCTAATATTTAGATCACTTATACAGTCGCCATTAGATCATAGATGCACAGAGATAGACATCTGCAGTGAAACTGAGTGTGTGAAGTTACAGACGGATTTAACAGGCTGTGAAATGCTTTAAGGGCTAAACCAAAAAATGAAACTAGAAATAGCCTTTTAAAACACTTGCATTTACATTCACAGACATTTTACTGCATTCTGTCCACACCTGCCTATCCTGAATTTGTGTGTGGAAAGGTTGACATTAGTCAAAGGAAAGTTGGATGGAACCTCTTTTGTAGAAAACACAACAGTGATCTACCCTGAGGGGATCAAGTTTCAGCTTATCTGACTAAAAGTTTTCACCTTCATGCTGTTGCTTATTGCCTCCCCACCTAAAATAAAATAACATGGAAATGTCCTGTACAATAAATGCTAGAAATCAGTCGCTTTGTGTTTGCATGGCTAAGTTCTGTGTGCTGATATAATTATTTTTTTTAACATCAGTGCCAAGTCAGATGTTCACCACAGCAATGTGTAATACATTTATGAAGATTAATGGTGTTGGGGGGGATCCCCCCTATCCATCCATCTTGCCCATAGTTAGTGGCAGGTGCAGGCGGTGGTGCATGAATAAATGCCCCTTGATGATTTCTCTTGAGGTTTTAAAAGTCCAGAGGAGAAAAAAAAAAAAACATCCCACCCACCTGAAATAGTTCTTCTCATGCCTCAGGACACACTTAAGGAAAATCTGTATTAGGATGTGTACTTTCAAAATATCTAGCTGTAGTAATTCAGTAATTTATAGAGTTTCTTACTATATCTAGATCTTTGAATTAGGAGTTTGTACCCCATAATGATTAGTCTCTGTTTTTTTGATGGGTTTAGATTAAAAGCATACCCATTGCGAATAATATTATGAAGGGTAATTTCACTGGAGAGGCAAAGGTGAATTTGGCATTGCTGTTTTATGCAAATATGTTATGAGCAAACTGCAATTAAATTGCTGAGAAATGCCAGAGAAAGAGAGAAAGAAAGAGAGAAGGATAGAGAGACAAGGAGAGGAAAGGGAGGACAGAGACTTGGAAGGTTTCTCTCCAGATGATTAATACTTCTTTAATCCTGGTTTGTATTGTTAAGGCCTATTTTTAACCATTCCAATAATTTAGATGAGCACTATGTGTCACACTACACAGGACAGGACCTCCCACCCCCAACTAGCCCCTCTCTTACTTTATCCCTGTCTCTCTATGTGTGTGTCCTCCTACAGACAGTCAGGGTCTTTTGGAACAGGCCGGTATGTACAACGCACAATAAACACACATAGTGCCTCTGCTCTGCTTTACTGCTCAGGCAGATAGTTAGAATGGAACTGGGACGGCCATAACAGGAGTGGAAACTGCCTGCTTACATCTGTTTCTGTCTCGGTGGCCAGGCGACACAAATGTGGCTGCAATTAGGGACTATAATGATCCTGATGGAGAGTGGAGTGTGCAGGCTTAGAAGGGCCATGCAATCATATGGTTTGACTGGGACAGAAAGGCCTTAAAACTGGGTTTTCATTGGTCACTTGCACTGTAGATTACTGTCCCCATGTCCTGTTGATAAAACTTCCAGAGGCTCCCCAGTGCCACTACCATGTGATCATCCCTTTAAGTGTTGCCACAAAGTAAGGGATTATGTCTGAATAGGACAGGAAGCAAGGGCCTATCAGACGGAGAGAGATGCTTTCATTGAATGTGAGGAATTTAATAAATCTCCTTTACATCCTGAACATTTGAGCCTTAACTAGAAGAGATACATAAATGCAGATAAAAAGATATCAAACCATGAAACAAACCATCATTTCAGTTTGTTAAAACCAGTTACATCTGGAGAGTCCACTGCAGATTTCAAATCTACAATTTTAATAAACTGTCAATAATATGTTAACTAAATTTATAATTAAATAACAGCAAATGTTTTGAATTTATTTTTTCACTTTGTTAAATTAATATACAAATAATCCTACAGCTAAACTTCAAACTAATAAAATATTTGAGGAATTAATTTAAGGAGTGTGCAACATGGTTGCCCTTCCCCCACTTTGTTTTGCCTTAGCAACACAGAGCCTCTTGCAGACAGAATTGGACAAGATTATGAAATACTACTTGTGTCAAAATTTGATAAATATTAAAATGAATTCAGATTAAAAAAAATTAAGTAAATAATAAGAATCCAATTAATAATGGAGACATCCATTTCCATACATATGTCTAACCAAAACTGCATAGAAGAATAACTTATTGTTCACTTGTTTATCAATGCTGCACCTATATATAGTGTACTGCATCTGCTTCTGCAGGTACATCGGAGCACTGGGTGCCCGAGTGATCTGCGACAACATTCCAGGCCTGGTGAACAAGCAGCGGCAGCTCTGCCAGCGGCACCCAGACCTGATGCAGTCCATTGGTGAGGGAGCCAAGGAATGGATCAAAGAATGCCAGCACCAGTTCAGACATCACCGCTGGAACTGCAGCACGCTGGACCGGGACCACACGGTGTTTGGCAGAGTCATGCTGCGAAGTAAGTCTGTTCGTGTGTTACCAGGACTTCTGTCTGTGCGTGTGTGTGTGTAGTTGTTGTTCATTTCAACGCCAGTTCCATGTGGTATGATAAAGATAATCATTCCCATAAATGTCTCTTATGTTATCTAGTAAGTAATTGATGCCATTAATTAATGCAATTAATTATCAGGCACCTCATTGAGTTAAATTCTGCTTACTCCTCTCAACTTTGCCATAGAGTACAGATAGAAAGGGAAAGTACTGCGGTTTCGCCTTCCCTGGAAAGAGGGAAGACTGGGAAAGTAGATGTTCTCCGAAACAAGTAGCAGATCGAGAGATCCACACTGGTGATGTATAAACAGTAATAGGAGATGTAAATATTTGGGTAGATGTTTCTGGCAGACAGACAAAGCTCTACTCCCTGACACATCGCCTGTGTTCTGCTTCATTGCATGAGCAGGAATGGGGACAGGAGATGTGTGTGTGTGGGGGGGGGGGGGNTGGGACACGATGACGGAACGACACACCAAATAACCCCCAAACTCTCTTCTCCTCTGAAATGAAAACACAGCCCAGTGACCAGTGAGAAAGCTGCCGTCTGTGCAAATTAAAAGGTGAAAGGAGAGTCGACCAGACTGAGTATGATGTTACAGCTGACAGCACTAGTTCTAGTTCTGTCTGACCGTCCACCACACATGGACTGATTTCTGTGCTCCTGCTGTCTGGAATATATAGAAGAAAGACTGTGTAACTAAACCAGAACACAAGTCTGAAAGTGCAGAACAATGCATATAATAAAATGGCATCATTTCTGCTTCCTGTCCACTTAGGTAGCCGAGAAGCAGCATTCATGTACGCCATCTCTTCAGCAGGAGTTGTGTATGCTATTACCAGGGCCTGCAGTCAGGGGGAGCTTAAAATCTGCAACTGTGACAGCCATAAACGTGGGCAAGCAAGCGATGACCGGGGCTACTTTGACTGGGGCGGATGCAGCGATAACATCAACTATGGCATAAAGTTTGCCAAAGCCTTTGTTGATGCTCGGGAGATGATGGTGAAAGATGCTCGTGCACTGATGAACCTGCACAACAACCGCTGTGGTCGAATGGTGAGCAGCATGAAATACTCGACTTAAGCCCCTTTCAGACATGCAGCCCATTCTGTTATTTAACACTTCAGGCTCGTGTGTAAAGGACTTGAGTCACTTTTCCTGAAATGTTACTCAGTCCTATCAAGTAAAATTGCCAGTGCTACTGGCAATTTTACTTGATAGGACCATAGCAGTAACATAGTAACATTTCAGTACCATTTCATTCATGGCGTAAATGTGAATAAATGCAGTCACATTGCCAGCGAAGACATACATAAGTTTTCAGCGCTCTAACATTAAACAGTTTTGTATATATTGTGTGGATCAATAACACAAGACTAGAAAGTGGTTTAATTTGATGCCTAGATCACACATCTTTTATGAACAATAAAATGGCTGGAAATTAGTCTGATGCAGAAATTAGAGAGCTGATCTAAAAATGCACCGGTGAGTTTGTTATGCAGACATCTAAACAGCACCATGAAATATTGCTGTTGTGTAACTGACTCTTGCTCGCCATGTTGCTGTACACAGTCTGTCACATCATGTATTATACAAAACTTAACATAAGTATTGAATGAGAAATATGCTTCTATCCGTAAAGATTCTGGCATGTTTAAATAGAACCTTTACGGCACTTCAGCATAAAGGAGACTCATGTTTGCGTGGCCAAAAGCACCACTTTAACAGATAGGTGATGCCAGATTTCATTTCTGAAAGGGGCTTTAGGTTTTATCAGTGCTCTGAGCTCGGTTTTATGTTCGAACAAGCAGAATTAAATTATTCAACATGTTAAAAGTGAAGTACAGGTCTGTGTACTTTTCATTTCTACACTTAAAATTTCACAGGGTTTTAAGTGTTTAAGTAAAATCTAGTTAGCGTGAAGAATATTTAGTTAACACCTGTGCTAGTGAGGCTGATCACACCTACATCATGCCATGGGCAACATCATAGGTTTAACACCCTGTCACCTTTGACCTCTGTTCTAGGCAGTGAAGCGCTTTATGAAGCTGGAGTGCAAGTGTCACGGGGTCAGTGGCTCCTGTTCTCTGAGAACCTGTTGGCTGGCTATGTCTGACTTCAGGCGAACTGGAGATTACCTCCGCAAGAAGTACAACACAGCCATTGAGGTGACCATGAACCAGGATGGGACTGGTTTCATGGTGGCTGACAAGGACTTCAAGGGAAGCATCAAGAATGAGCTGGTGTACGTTGAGAACTCACCAGATTACTGTCTCATGGACCGAGCAGCAGGTGGGTTAACATGAAATTTTGGCCATTTAGAAACATGATTATTGCTGTGAAGAGACTGTGGGGAAATGACTTCCAAATTCTGAAGGGAAAAACTGGAATCTTCTTGCTTACAAATATTGAAAATTTTATTGATGCTTCAGAGGTGCATAAAGAATCACAATGAACAAAACATAAGGGTGGCTGTCATCTTACATATAAATATTTAAGGAAGTCTGAGCTCAGTGGACTTTTTTTGACTTTTGAAGAGCGGTTTCAAATGCTTTCTTGAGCGAGAGTGCAGTATATCAAGAAGCTTTGTGAACCATATGCAAAGTGGGAAAAATGTGTGTTAAGTCTAAATTTTGAGTATGACTAAATCCTGTGTTCATATTTTCTTGATGATATATATTAGGAAAACATCATATTAGAACATTGTGGGCTCGTATGAATATATCGGCGATCTACATTCTGGGATTTAGTGTCAGGACGGCTCCAGGACGCTCTTAGTTTTCTTATTGTCTCTGCTTTTATTTTCACCTTGTCTGTGTGGGGTATGCGGATGTGTGCTGAGTCCACGTGTATTTGTTTACAGGCGTTCTTAATTAGGGTGTGGTTTCAGTTGTTTGAATTTTCCTCCACCTATCCTTATGCCTCTCTGCTTCCCGCACTTGTGGTCACCTGCTTCTGCTGGCCTATCACCTGTCTGTGTTCCTCCCTGCCTGCTCAGCTGATTCTGATCTGTCAGTTATGTCATTGTATTTAATCGCTTGGGTTTGCACTCCCAGTTTGCCAGACTGTCATGTTGTCATGTTTCCTGTTACTCGCTCCTGGATTAAGTTCTTGTTTTTCCCTGCCAAAATATTACTGGTGTTTTTTTTTCCTAGCTTGTCTAGTGATTTTTAGTTATTCTTCGCTTGGATTATTGGACCTTGTTTCCCCCTGTGGGTGTTTTTATGTTTATTATTAAAGTTGAGAAGGACTATCTGATTCGGCTGTCATGTCTGCTTCTGAGTCCTCTACCTGCCGCCTGACATTTAGTGAAGCTTTTTCTAAACTTTTATCACATAACTGAACGCTTTTCAAAGATAAATAATGTTACACCAAATTTTAAATTTTCATTAATAATAAAACTGTGTGAACTTTTATTAGAAGAGAAAAATAGATATCACTTTCACCCGTCAGTTTTCCAAAATCTGTGAGAATCAGCGATGTGTCTATAGTAGACCTGCATTCTTTCACAGCTTAAAGTTCAGTGATTTGACCTTTAACATCTCCTTTAATAACTAGTGTTTGCATTGCCTTGTTAAGCTCTGTCTCTCTCCTCCTATCCAGCCCCTTCAATAGAGCGTGAAGGAGCTCACTAACTATTACTGTTAGTTAATGGTTTAGTTACAACACCGTAGTGTATGCGTAGGGGACATGGCACTATTTTATGAGAATCTTCCACTCTTCTCTGCTGATAGGTTGGTTGCAGGTTGACAACTGAAGAGTAATAAAGGTGTGTTCACTCAAAGGAAAGCTCCCTTTCCTTGTTAAAAAGGATCACATAAGGAGCTTAAGACCCTCCTCATCACTAATCTCCATTGTATAGGAATTCTCACCCTAAGGATACATGCAGGCTTAGTTTTCAAATCCCTCCTTTGGTCACTATTAAGCTCTTCTCCCTAGAGCCCGGGGGGAATATCTCTCTTTATCCTTTTCTCTTCACTTGAGGGATGCTCTGTTATTAGACATGGCATCTGATCTCAGTCTTAGATCTCACACACCTGAGTACATGAGCACATCTGTGTTTGGGTCTGTTGACTGCTGTAAGCCTACACCCTGCTGTGAGACTGCGAGAAAAGTCATATTTCACTTTGGTCAGAGTTTCAGTTTTTAGCATTAACATTTCCACTGGTATTCAGTTCCAGTTAACTGCAAAGATTTAGTGTTGTGGACATCCATGTTTTCATTGAAGGTTTTCCAAAATGTAATGATGATGAGTTGATGTGTGCCAAGAGCAATCTACACTTACTATGTGTGCTATAAAAATGTACATGTCTCATACTGGATCATGTGCACATCCAGTTAATTTGAGATCATGTGCAGGATAAAATCTGTAAAGTCAGCACTGCAGCAAGTAACTAAGTAAGATAGTACAGACTGACTTATAATGCTCAAAAACATTTAAGGAATCAGCAAGGTCTTTGTCAGGCAAGGTATTTGCCTGAGGACCACCCTGTTTTTGTTGCATAACTACTAATAATAATTTGTAAATTTGACAGACAATGACAAAATTGCCATGACGTCTATAAATTTAGTTAATGTTTTGGGTTAAGGCTGCATTAAATTATTTTGGTTGCAGTTAAGGTAAGTTAATTAAATTTGAGCTTAGGGTAAAGTTGTTGCCATAGTTTATCTTAATTGAATGTAAAAATAAGTCTTCAACATATTCTATATCATAATGTATTTTTCAGAAATAAGTATAAATTTCTGTCAGGCTCAAAAAGTATATTTGAGCTGACACATCAAAGAAAAACCTACTTTACTATATTGAAGTAAATGATTTGTATTATTTTTGGAAAGAAGGAAAGTGAGAAGAAGAACAAATTTGTGTACTTTTTTGTATTTTATTTAAACAGATCATTTAGATTTTTAAATTCATTATCAAATTACAGCACTCCAAACAAATGGACATGTTATTCTTTTCTTCTCTTTGCAGGTTCTCTGGGCACAGCAGGACGAGTGTGTAACAAGTCCTCCAGAGGCACAGACGGTTGTGAGGTCATGTGCTGTGGGCGGGGCTATGACACCATGCGCGTCAAACGTGTCACCAAGTGCGAGTGCAAATTTAAGTGGTGCTGTGCTGTGGAGTGCAAGGACTGTGAGGACATGGTGGACGTTCACACCTGCAAGCCCTACAGGCGACCTGATTGGCTGACAAGGAGATACAGCCAATCACAGACTCATCAGCCTGTGGGTTAAGGACTATATTGCGATACAGGATTGGCATCTCGGATTTTTAATACCTCTTTGGCACCTCCTGAAGCATTGGACTACACTGGCCTTTATTGGATGATGCTAAACTGGAAAATAGACCCAGTTATTGATGGTGTGCTGCTTTAAATGTTTCTAAGAATAATTTGTTAAACTTAAAAAAAAAAACAAAAACAAAAAAAAAAACACTTTGATTGTTGATGCAGAGTGGCTGAATTTTAATTATGTTGTAAGTGCATATAGGCAGGAGTTTGAGGTGATGTCTGCTTATTGTACAATAAAGACAGCATGAGCACATGACATAGCTCAAAATAATAGTAATATGTAGCTTAAAGAAGAAAACAAGAAAGAAAGAAAGAAAGAAAGATAGGGAATTGGGAGATTGTTTGAGATATTGTGTGAAAAACTCCAGTATACAGCAGTAGCATATCATGACATTAAGTCATGATATGCTACTCCTATCAAGCAGCTAGACAATGGAGAGTTGTTCTAAATTAGCGCAACTGCAACAAACTAATACAAAATCTAAGCAATCTTATGAAAAAGGCAGAAAATCAGGTTGTAAACCAAGAATCACAAAAAGGGGAAAACATATGGCCAAATTTAAATGACAAAATTGGCAGATCCTTGGTAGAGAAAGGACACCTTTACAGGAAAAATTATGCATCATGTGGTCTTTGGATACAAGTGTGTCTCGCCTTGTAGGATGAACTAGTCATCTTTTCACACATGCGAGTGTCTGGTATTTGTCTACTATATCACATAACAGGTAATACTGACTTAGAGAAAATCTGATCTTTTCTACGTCTGCTTCATTGTCTTTTTTTCCCACATGTTTTTTCAGAGCTACATCAAGTAAAGCAGCTTGTAACTCCTTATTCATCCATCTTTGATGGTCTGACTGCAGCCACTGCTGTTATTCCCTAAGGCTTGGCTACTGCTACACACCTCCAGTTTTCATTGGTTATAGTTGCCATGTGCAGTGATGAACTCAGAAAAAATGATCACCCAACTCTGTAGCTCTGCTGAGCTTTAAGCCACTTTTAGCTTATTGTTTTACTGCCTGCAGATACACTGTATAGCTTCCCAACTGTGATTCTCACAAACTTCTGATATAAAAACACAGCATAAAATGACTGAGAGACTAACAAGAATTAACAAGTGGCTGGTGAAGAAAGTTGAGCATCTAGCAAGTAAAGACGAGAAACTTTTCTTAGGAGTTGGTAGAGACCAAAACAGAACTAACAGGAGTTTGAATATTGAACTTGCCCAGAAAATGGCCAGCAACATAGTTCCAGTGAATTAATAATCTTGGAATGAGTTTGCTCACATATTAGCCATAACAACTTGAGAAACTGGTGTTGTCAGGGATGCGTGTCAGCTACTTGTTCTCCCTGAATGACTAAACTGGATTAATGCAGTTTTTTTTTTTTTTTTTTTTTTTTTTTTTTTTTTTTTTTTTTTTTTTGCTTTTTTAATTTTTTTAAATGAGCATACAAAAAATATATATGCTGCAACATATTTCAGATGTCAGTTCTTTTCAGATGTCAGTTATTGTGTCTGTGACTGTGGCATTTGTGGCAAGGACTTTACATAAAGTAATAGCAGTGCTGTGCTCATGGAGTTTCCACAATCCTCTCTGCTTTGTGACACGATTGGTAATACCAACATAGGAACCATTAACCTATCATAATCTATTTATTACTGCTGCTTCTGTATGTTTCTGCAGAGTTTAATTTTATGATGGATGCAAAGCTTGGTACGGGCCTTCCACAAACCATGAAACCCATGTGTAAAGAACTTAAACTGACCTTTATAATGGGGGGGGGNGGGGGGGGTTCCAGAGCTTGGCATGGTAGTGGGATCAGGGACAAATTTGCTGCAACATCTAATCAGAATTAGCATCCTTGGTGTCGATTATGGAGATATAATAACCAAAGCCTACTATTGTGTGTATCTGTTGCCATGTAGCAGATTAGTAAGGTTTTAGTCTCTATGAACCCTTTTTGCTATTGTCATTTCCAAACCACTCATTATTATACAGTACATATATATGCTTCTGAATGATGCTTTATACCTTAAAGTTGTAAACAGAGTTTTTCCTCATCAATCGTTCTTTATTACAAAGATCAGCACAGCATGTTTCTTCTGTCATCATATTGTCTGAGAACATTTTGACAATCCAGTCTTATGCAACTATTCTTTCAGTCCTTTGTGCAGACATTCACTGGCTCTAACTGGTTTGTGAGAAATGAAGTATTTCATGAAACCAGGCCAAGATATTGCAAAAAGAACAGTGAAAAGGCTAAGGAATCTGAATTGGACTATTCAACATCTGGTAATGCAGCCAGACATCATGTTAGGCCACACGAGACACAATGCTCACAGGGGTTTAAAGATCTAAATGAATCTGACAACAAGCTGGGGATACTCAACACATTTTTTCAAGCCCACATAATGAGAAAGAGAGCCAAAGTAAAGCGCTTTGAAGGAGGCCAAGTGACACACCGGTGTCAAACGTTCAGAAGTCAAAAGTTAATTGCAAACAAAATAACCTCTTTCAAATGTAAATTCAACTTATGTTGCTGTCTTTTTCTTAAAGATTAAAAAGATTAGAAAGGCGACAGCTATTAACACACTGTGGGGGGTGGGGGTGTACATGCTACTCTGGCCCCGAAAATTCATGATTCTATTTCCCAGTTCTAAGTGTAATAAATTAACAATGTTAGCACAAGTTTAGTCCATTAATTCAAAATCTGATATCCGAACCCACACTGGAACTAACTCGTCCAGCATGGTCTGAAATCATGGATTTGGTTTGGTTTTGGGTGAATGAATTTATACCTTGGACATACATAACAGATTAAATAAGGAATTTTTGACAGGTCAGTTAAGCCTGTGGCCGCATTTACAGTTCCAAGTCAAGTCAAGTCAGTTAGTCATTATTTGCTGCAACAATGTGAAAATGCTCTTGAGACATAATGCCTAGGGCATTTTCATCTTGGAAATTTAGGCTTCAAAATACCTTTCTAGTTCTATATTAAACCTTGTTGATCCACCGTGTCATTCCCATTAGAGGTCTTGTGTTTTAGCCATGATTCAGTCATGGCAAGCAGAGGATAAAGGAAATGCAGTAAACCATGTTGTTCATGTTTAGTTGGTTCACCAAGTAAACATGAGACTATTTTTGTTTCACCAAACTTAACTGTACCAGCAAATGGTGAAAAACACCAATGCATAGTTGATCAGTAATAATTTGCTGATCTTCAGTTGTGCCAAAGGGTTTGAGTGGCTTTGATGTTTGGTCCAGCTGAGGTTTGTAAAAATAACAGGAGCGGCATTGCTGGCATTCTGTGCCATCACAGTGATATCAAATGGGCATCTGAATTTAACATCATTTCTGAGCTAAAATTGGCCCAAGGGGACAGACTAAGAGTGCAGCCCAAATGGATGTTTCACATTCAGAGAAACCAGAAGAGAAGAATGGTGTAATCCACCCTCGCAGATTGTATTGGATCCAAAATGATTCACACTGTGTCAAATACATACGAAAAGTTTCCTATTTTATCTTTGTCCGACTACAGCCCTCTAGTCCAAAATGTTGTAACATAAGCAATCATATGATTAATATCTATAATGCACAGTAAAATAGAAAATATGCTGATAGGTACACATTATCAAATAGTTGATCTCTGGACTATTTAAATAAAGTGTTGAAAATCCTTGGTAAAATGATCCGGTAGTTCTGTTGTTGTTCTTGGCGGACAGGAAAGCCTGTATGACCCCATCAGCACTAATTAAGAGCTTTATGTGGACATGAAATTGGACTTGACTATAGCTGCTATAATGTAACGTATTTATTGTACTTGCCAAGTGAAATCATGCCAATTTATTGCTAAGGTAAAGAGAAAATCATCTCACACAGTATGTTTCTATAGCATAAGAAAGTAAAAGACTCCCATAAACTAAAGCTTAAATTAGGCTCACTTGTGACCCATTGTGGTTTTCTGCCACTCAGTGTCATTTTAATGACTAATACTGTAGTCCCAACTATTAAAAGTCTGTCAATTACTATCACATCATCTGTAAATAAACATGAGTTAAACTTAGCAAGGAACAAAATATTCCATTAATGTCATTAATTACAATTTACCAGAATTTACACACCACCATTCATGTTTATATTTTCATCTCAAAAAGGAAAATACATGCACTGCAGTCCCTGACACAGACACAGACATCACACTCACCCTTTGACCTCTAAGAGTGTAGGCATTGTGTGCAGTATATTTTTTGTGTCCCCTCAGGCAGATTGTTTAGGAGACTATAGTCCAACATACAGTATTAGTGACCTTCAGGGACATGCTTGGCACAGCTCCCAGGTTTCAAAATTCATAGTTTATTAATTCATCGTCCTGGTGGGATTACTAGCCAGCAGCAGGGGATATGTACAAAAACCCTTATCTAGTAAGTTAACTGTAGTGTTGTTTGTGTGTGTTTATGTGTGACCTGTTAAAACCATTATTTGGTATCTTCAGACAGAAAGAGGATGAACAGGATGGACAGCGTCACTTGACACCCTGGCTGCTTTCCAACATGGCCTTTGCTTTGTTTTTTACTTGAGCACTACCTTACTTTGGTATGTCATAAATGATTCTCATTTCTCTTGGTTTACCTTCCTCATGTTAAGGTAAAGAACATGAGGAAGAAATAATGGTAAGTTATATATACTGTAGTCATCACCCTGTTCACCTTTTAGTGCTTTTTTTTTTTAAACCTCAGATTCCATTCCAGTTTTCTGTTCTGTGCTTTAAATTTTGCCTTCTGTGTTCTACTAGCCTGAATTTTAAACACTCTTAAGATTTAATGGATGTCAGTGAACAATTTCAGTTTCCACATGCAGCATGAAACCACACTCAGGCAATGAGAGCAAAAACTTGAGCGCCCGTCAGTAGTCCTACACAAGTGATTTTCATTTCTGTTGGCCACTTATGCATGAGTGTATTAAGTATAATTATGGCACCAATGGTTCACTGGAACATGCCATGTAAAAGCATCTGCTGATGGTGGAAAAGTGGTATAATCACAATGATGGGCATGGCGCATTTGGCTCTGTCAGTAGTGTCCTCCACTAATACTGGCACCCTGAATAAAAGCAAAATGGGCTGTAAAAATGTTTATCCTCTTGATATTTCATTCAAATTATTAACAAAAATATAACATTTAATTAAAATAATTGAAAGAAAAAAGAAATACTTATCATGAAACAAATATTTTTCTCAACCGGTCTGGAAGAGGACATGTGTGTATATTGACCTCACGCCCAGTGAGGAGGAGGAGGAGGAGGAGGAGGATGGTTCGACTGGCCAAAGGAACTTCAAGCATCACAGCTGGAGAATTGCCGTTGTTAGTTGGGTTTTGGGGTCAAAAAGTCTCCAAAACTAAAATCAGATGCCACCAGGCCGATTAATAAAAATATTTGTTTCATGACAACATGGGTGACAATATTAGTGGAGGGCACTGTGGTCCAGCAGCAGCAGGGTGGCAGCATATGTACTTCAAATATAAAATCTAAGCTTCCATTCTGCTGAGGACTCTAATCCCTGAACCACTATCAACTCCTGGAATACAGTTCTACATCAGGCCTGTGGAGGAGGGAGGATCAATCCGTAAGGTGATTTTAGTGATGAATGAAAGCGACACTCTATTACATGAAATATTTATGTTACTATTGCTCCATGTTGAAAAAAGACTGACGGAAACAACTGATTTATCTTTTCAACCATGCCTGGAAAAATTCCTGCTGGGCAAAAATATTACTTTATAGTCCTATTTGCCCAATCTGTGCCAAAGTAATTTGCAACAGAGACTGTTGCATTTAGGTATGCATTTAGGTAACAACAACAACAACAATAATAATAATAATAATAATAATAATAATAATAATAATAATAATAATAATAATACAGAATCTTTAAGACAATAAACCCATGGACCTCCTGAATACAAAAACTTCAACAAGGTCATGAAACTTCACTGACAGAGTAATTTATTGGGTTTTCTTTTACACTTCAAGGGGAGTTCAGTAGCTTTCCTGTCTTCAGCATGTCTTACTTTTCAGCTGCACATATTAGATAAGCTATATATATATACATATACATATATATATATAGATATAGATATAGATATATCAGGCCACGGAGGGAAAATGCTGACCAGTTGTTGCGATATCAATTGAAAAGTTGCTCATCAGGGTTGTTCACGTATGCATCATTACATTATTACAGCTACGTCTTTGTTACTCGATGCTATTAAGTGGATGCTGAATAAGTTTGTGAGAAAACAAAGTTGACTGTATCTACCATTTATCAAATCTAAAAGATCAAAACTGAAGAGTTGCCCCTGAATGTGGCATCAACAGTACATTTACATGCCGTTTTTGTCTTTTTAGCAAGTGTGACATTCTAAAAGGTACTATATTAACCGAGTATTACATGTAGTGAGGAGGTTTAAGAATTCTGGACAGGTGGCTGGTCTGTAGTTTCTGATAATGTAGCAACTTATCAAAATAAGGCAAACAATCTGCCCCAAACAGTACAAAGATACAAATTGCCAGATGACTATAACCAAGACAAGTTACGACCAACACATTACTGCATTATGAAAAATATCACATTGCTCGTTGATGTAACATTTCCAAACAATGTAATATGTATAATCACATACTACATTTTTCATTTGTTCTCTCATTTTATATCTTCTCACACTCTTAGTCAATATTATTGCTTTAACAATTCAAATGTTTTACACCAATTGTGAAGTCATAAAAAAATCAGTCAATGTAATAATGTGATGTTGGATAATCTGTATATCATTAACCATTTTTATTGCTTTTTTTTTTTTTTTTTTTTTTTACCAGACGTTTAAATCATTTTCTGACCAGGAGGCCACTGCTGGGCTTGAGTTAGATAGTAATAATTTCCTGACATGTATTACATTACATCCAGTGTTTACAGTATGAGTTGCAGTGAGGAAGATTTTGTATATATTCACTTAAATCTCTCAAACAATAAAACTGAACTGTGTTCATTTTGCTCCCAATTTTAAATTGCTTCTCGAGATATTTGTCAGCAGTGGCTCAGGACAAAATGTCCAATGTGGATGAGTGAAACAATCCCTGACTGAAGAACCCTAATACATTTAGAATTACTGTAATCCTGTGTATTCCAGCTACACTTTACATTATGCGTTATTTGTGTTGTGATATTACTGCTGTAATTTTTGATGAGAAGCTGACTAAGATTTGAAATGCAGCAGTGTAATCAGCAGAAATGAGTGATGCCACGAGCAGCTGAACTGACCAGTGATGACAGCATTTACATTTGGATGTCATGGTAAATGTGGGGGTAGCGGTTGCCTCGGTGATATAGTGCTGAGGTGTCGTGCCATGGCAACAGCTGTTGAGCTGCAGAGGCGTTGTATACACTGCAGCCACTCCAAGGCTGTAAATCACAGCTGTGTTTTCAGGAGGTCTCAGTCTCTCAAACGTTTAAATCTGCCTGGCTGGATGTGTGTGTGTGTGTGTGTGTGTGTGGCTGATGTAGGACTCACAGGTTCCCATCGCTAACGCTTCATGGGATCTTTCTGATAACACATAAATAATTCTGCTGGGGATAGAGAAGAACAGGATGACTTGCATTTGTAAGATATTCTACTGGACAACTCCACCGTGTGCGTGTGTGTGTCCATATTCTCAGACACACTGGTGAGAAATGAATCTTACATGACAGCAGTGGGACATTAAGAAGATGCGTTTTATGTTTCTTTTTTAACTGCAATTTAATTTGGAACTGTAAATCAGCGGGAGTGCCTCTGACAAATTCATCGTTTGATTTTTTTTTTTTTTTTANATTTTTTTTTTTTTTTTAATGTGATATTTCAAGTTTCCCAATGTTATTCATTGTTATAAATAATGACAAATAAATGACCCTATGAAATCCCTACTGATGGTATTTGCTGAACGTGTTCTTGGAAAAGATTGCACTGTGGGAGCACTGTGGGAGAGCATCTTAAGAGTGGTATTGATGTGTTGATACAACGTCGGCCAACATAATCAGTAACAATGCAGCAAGTGCACAGTAATGCTGAAGACAGGAGAGCAAACACTTTTTGTCTGTTGGTTTTGAGTGGTAGTGGTGTGTGTGTGTGTGTGTGTGTCTGTGTGTGTGTGTGTGTGTGTGTGTGTGTGAGATGGGGTCAGATCTGAGTCAGCTGGTGCCAAAAACTGGACGGCATGAAGCTTTCCATCTTGTCTGCAAAGAAACCCAGGGGTGCAAAGAGTGTGCTGAAGAACTGAAAAGGAGGAAAATCAGAATCAGTCTTTTAAATGTCAGTAAAATCACTTCTCATTCTTAGACAAGTAAATCATTCAAATTGGTCTTCAATACTTACCATATGTATCTCCTGGCTCAAAGCTCAAGGTAAAACATTTCTTCATTTGCAAACAAATGATAATTCCAAATGAAAGGAATTAATTCCATCTTGACTTCAGTCCAACACAACAGCAACACCCATTTCATCTCTCTTTTTTTTTTGTGAGACTACTAGATAAATAATAAAATTGCTTTACTTTTCTTGGCTTCTCTCTCTCTCTCTCCTGGTCTATCTGTGTCTCTTTCTCTCTCGCTCTTTTCTTTCTGTGCATTTCAATCTGTTCTGTATATTTCCATGGTTTTCTTTAATTTGCTGTTTATGTCCTCCTTGAATGTTTCATTGTTTTTTTAATTTCTTTGTAATTTGTCTGCTTCCCTACGGTTCTTTTGCACGCCTGGCTGTTCAAAGAGAGGGACTCTTTGAATTGTATCTACTGAGGCTCTTCCATTTTTTTTCCTTATATGATAAGGTTTTTTTTTTTTTTTTNTTTTTTTTTTTTTTTAGGAAGTTTTTCCTCGTCTCCATAGAGAGCTTGGACTGGGATGGGAACCTGTAAAGCCCTTTGAACAGCTGTGTGTGATACTGGGCTACACAACTAAACAAATAAAATAAATAGTGAAAGCAGAAAATCGCAATCATCCTGTACTGTCATCCAACTCATCCCTTCCAAACTCCCAGGCTAACAAATGTGATGACAAAATGAAAATAAAATACAGTAAATTAAAGTCCAATACTTCAGTCCATCATGAAGCAGACTGTAATGTGTTTGACCATTTTACAACCCAAGAAGATAATACAGATCTGAAGCCTTAGCTTGCTGTCCTATCTGGAAATAAAGCTAATAAGTTCTCTTTCAGATCACACTCATGCTTCAGACAGGATGTAGATTAGATGCAAAGCAGGACTTATACAGTTGAGTCACAGTGGGGTTGTCCAGAAAACAGCATATTTATACTCGCAGCATAAGAGCTTGTTTGAGCAAGAGAAAACATTGTGCTCCCACAGCCACAGCAACAACATTCAGGCCTTATCATTTACAAAATTGCATTTGCAGAAACAGTGTTGACAGCTAAGTGTAATTATCCGCTTTGGGGATAAACATTATATTCTCCATGATTCACTTCCCCACAAACTAGAGAATTCATGTTTATTAGGCAATCTTTAAGCAACCTCAGGCACGTTGATCTCTCTCTCTCTCTCTCTCTCTCTCTCTCTCTCTCTCTAGGTAGTGACAAATTAATTAAAGGTAAATAAATATAAGCAAGTCTCCTTTTTGACAGCATTAACAGAAACAATAAACAATGGTTGGAGGGCTGGTTGGAAGGGATGTAGGGCAGCCATCTAGCAATAAATATCCCAGGTATTATGCCCTCCTGCTGAAGGTCATCACTAGCAGGTGAAAAGATGCGATTGGAGACATTGCCCAGATCAATATTTCAGTTAGCTAATAAAGACTGCAATGCGTGGGGAACCAGGCATCCTAACTGTGAGAAAATTGCCAATTTTCACACTCTGAAACAATAATGTTGTAGGATTTACACTAATCCACTAACACAGGTAGGCATGGATATGAGGTGAGAGATCATGTGGCCATGAAATATCCCATTCTGCTCCTGTTCTAAGTATAACTATAAGTTTCCTTTTTTGGATAAACTTGCATCTATTTAGTAATTTGGGTGTAACACAAGGAGCAACTGCAACCCTAATGTTTTTAAACATTTCCTGTAAAGCTCAGATCAATTTCAATCAAGCTCTCAGTCTAGATCTGCTGTAACTGTAGGATTTTTATTAGGTCCTTGTTTAAGATGTAGGTGTTAGTGACAGTCAGAGGTTGACAGAAACAGTTTGGTTTGTCTTAAACTACAGTACTTGAGGTGTGTTTGATACACTTGACACTTTAATAGTCTCTTAAGTGAACATATTAGCTTGGCCAGACAAGTGCAAATCAAGCACTCCTCTAATCCTATTTAAAATATAAAACATATTCAACATATTATACATGTCTGGTAGCAATAAATAAAGGAAGAAAAGCTATGCCGCCAACATCTTGCCTTGCCTTGATCTCCTGTTTACGAGCAACAGATTTAGAGAAATCTCTGTCTTTCCTCAGAAGTCGGTGACGTCCTCTGTGTTCTTTCCTCCATGGTATTCATACAATCTATCTGAACATTACACAAACCAGACTCGCCAAGCCTGCTGTAAAAGTTTTCTCTGCACACAACCTTTCTCATAACAAAAGGATGAGCACTAGATGTTCTCCATGGGCTTGTTTTTGTACAAGACTCTGTAAAGGCAAACCCTAATAAACACTGGAACCATAAACAAAGGATTAGCCAAACTAAGGAGCTAGCCAAACGGGATAAAACAGCACAATGCTTCTGTCATAAATAAGCAGTGAACAGAAGTCATGCACACATTCATAGCTTATAAATCTGTATGGATGTATGCTGCTCTGTTATGTTTGCTATGGCGATAAGCTCACATTGTTCAGCTGGAGTTAATGATAGCTTAAATTGGACTGTATCTTGTTTTGGAGGGAATGGTTACTATACAGGCCTACGACTCCCATGAGCCTCCAGTGTTACTGACAGTGATGGAAAACAGCAATTACCACCAGAGTTAAAAGGTTCAGGTTACATAAAGGTAACAATTTGAAACCTAGACAGAAAAAAAGATGAAGTGAGATTAACAGCAGAAATAACTGCTAATCCTGAGCTAAACTAATGTCATGATAAAACAACGTCACAATCCACAGCTACCAAAATGGCAACTTTAAAACTGTAACATGGGTAGGAAATGTAAAAGTGTAATTACAGCACTTACTGCTTTGGCAAAGACACCCATGAGTTCAGGGAACTGATGTGTGAGCATGGCCAGCATGGCAGTGAAAGAGCAAAGGCCTGCTGTGAAGAGGATGAAGAAAGGAAGCTCTTTCTTTGGGTATACAGACACCTCGTGGAATGCTGGAGGAAAGATGACAAACAGCAAGAGAGAGACGGGGCGAAAACAGATGAATAGGGCAGGTGATGCGTTTAGGCAGAGATAAGGTTTTTAAATTCATTTTAACCAATTAACACTGGGAACACTTAGAAACATTGATGAAGTGCAAACAGTTTTAGGATAGCTCTCCTACTCACAGGGCAGTAGTTCCCTATCTGCTGTTTCTGTGCATCCTGGGTATGGGTAAAACAGGTGACCCTTTTCCAGTGGGTAGGGAATTATCCTGAAGGCTGGAAAGAGAGAAAAACAAAAGAGCTAATCAAACACCAGGAGAGAAAAGAAATGTATTTTGTATGACAAAAAAAAAAAAAAATCNAAAAAAAAAAAAAAATCTAAAAGTATTTTTGGGTAGTTATTTAACAGCTGACAAAATTATTTTTAGTAACTCAGCTAAGTAGAAGTGATACATACTGCCCTCCCAGGTGCAGTGTAGAAGGTTTAAGGCTCCTTCTGCTCTCTTCCAGTGCTGCAGGTGGAAGAAAGCATATGCCACCGCCTCGCTGTCACCCCGTTTCAAGATGTGCTCTGGAGGCAGGATCAGGCTCTTCATCTCTAATAAGTACTACACATAGCAAGACAAAGAAACACTTCTGTTCAATGTACTGTCATGCCATTTGGCCCCTGCTGTTTTGTTGCTGCTGTCTCATGTCTTTGAAAAGTATAGTCAGAAAACAAACTGTATTTTTATTTATTATTGCTTCGAGGGGGTTGCAGCCCTGACAGTTGTTGACCATGGATTCTGTTTTCACCGAACAGAAGAGGATTCCACAGAATTCATAATTAAAAATGTATATTTTTCTCTTAAATTCCATTCCATTAACAGCATGGAAATAGAATCCTTCATCCACACAACACAAATTTTCTGCCAACTTTTCACACTTTATACATTTGCTCTGCTTTAAAACATTTAACTTAAAATCAGCCTTTAGAGAAAGATGCAGAAATGAGTCAGTGCTTCTCAAAGGCAAAAGCATAAGTGCAAATCAGTATGCAAATGAGTGAACAGAAGTGTTCTGAGGTGAGAACTTGAGATTCCAGATGTAAGTTTGTAAAATATTTGGTTGCCGTTTGTGCCAAATCTATAATTCAACCTGACAAAACATACAGTAATTGAGATGTGTCTGTAAAATAGATGTATAGTGTGAATTACCGTATATAATGTACTGTATATGTTAAAAGGTTGCTAGTACTGCCAGTTCCACTGAAAATCAACTCTCGTTGCCAGCATCTTACTGCTTTCAACTTCTGATGGGGACTGGACAGCTTTGGCAGTGACAGAGCCTGTTCTGGGGGAGGGGTTGAGGCAGTATCTGAAGCCTGATTGGCATCAGGTTGAGGTTTGGGTGTGGTTCTGGGAAGGGGTGGAGTTTGTGGCTTTGGTTGGACCTGTGGGTTGGAATTCCTGCACACAGGGGTGGTGGGTTTTTCAGGTGGTATAGGTTTGGGCATTTAGGATTCCAGATATAAATTTGTAAAAGATTTTGTTGCCATTTGTGCCAAATCCAAAATTCAACATGAGAAAATACAGTATAATGGAGACGTGTCTGTAAAATGGAAGTATTAGTGAAAAAAAAAATCGTCAGCATATGAAAGTTAATTTTAGCAAAAATCACTCAAGCAGACAGACAGAGGGAGANAAAAAATCGTCAGCATATGAAAGTTAATTTTAGCAAAAATCACTCAAGCAGACAGACAGAGGGAGAGAGAGAGAGAGAGAGAGAGAGAGACAGAGAGACAGACAGACAGATAGATAGATAGACATGAAAAGATTTGCAGAAGTGCAAATCCAACTGAAAATCTGAAAATCAGCACCAGCATTCCACTGCTTTTATCCACTTTCATCTCACTGCTCTGGTTCACTGATCTGTAAGGTTGGGTGCCAACAGGTCTCAATAACCCCCCCCCCCANCCCCCCCCCCCAACACACACACACACTTGAAGCACAAAGTCTAATATAAGCCAATTGTATGCTACTAGCCTACTAGCCCACCTCAACATGGTACAGACTTGAAGTAAACCACAATGGCTTGTGAAGAAAGCTGAACATCTAGCAAGTCAAAGAAACTCAATTATTCTTCTCCTCTGGAGTTGATAGACCAATCCAGAAACCAGACTTGCATTTTACAGGTGGTGAGCAAGAGGACACCAATGGGATGCCAATGTTGCTCCGTTTCTGATGGATGTGTAAGTTGGCCATTTGCTAATATGTTAGCCCTAATGACCATATACTATAATTTGGAGCAAAGAGTAGATAAAGATTCAATGTATCATACATGTTTTCTCGTTGTTTGTGAGCCAGAACTTCATTTATTTACTATATGCCATTGTGCAAGTCCCGCTGGAAAACTCCCAGCAGACTAAAAACATATTTTCCTCGTGTGAGGTATTTGTCGAGAACCTTGTTTTGCAATTGCTGAAGGTGGGAGGGAAAAGCTTTCCAAAGCTCTGTGTGTGTTATTGTTACAGTACAGCACATTCATTCCATGAATGTGTAACATCCCCCACTCATCCCTCCTCTCCTTCCCTTCTGTGTAAGTTTGGCCCACTGAGTCAGCTGGTTCACTGTGCTGACATAGGCCCACATCCCAGAGAACAGGTACACATTTGAAAGTGTGAACCACAGGCAAGGAAATAAAGATTCATACTTTTATTGCATTGCTTTTCTGCATTATGGATTTTATTTAATATAATGTGCTGTCCATAAACAATCAACAACAAATGAATGCATATCAACTTTGATGAACATACTGCTCTATGTGATTTATGTCTGTAGTGCCCAGTGTGGCAAGGGTCTGTGTTAAACTAATTCAGTGTGTGTGTGAGGCTGGGGCCCCCTGGGCTGAATTCCCAGGCAGCCAGCTTCACAGCACTCTGGATCTCAGACTGACACTTCGGGAAGGTTACCCCACAGCTAATCCTGCCTAATCCCTTCCATGGTCACAGGCTCAGCCAGCCATCCATCCATCCATCCATCCATCCATACATCCAGACCATGCTGCTTCGCCCACCTCCACATACCTTATCCTGTCTCCACTCTTAACCCATGATCACAGCCAACTCTTGCTCATCCCTGTCTTTCTCCCATGCTTCAACCCATCTCTCCTCCATACATCATCAGTCAGGAAAATTAAGAAATCAAACACTGGACATTACTATTGCTCTTCCCCAGCCAAGAAGTCCTAATCACCTTTAACTTTTTCCTCTGCATTATTGTTTCTGAGACCAAACATCAGTCATCATCTTCCTCATAGTTCTAATAATCATAAAATCAAATTATCACGCCACTGTAGTAACAAATGGATGATAATTCAGTTATCGCATGCTCATCCAGGTCAGAACAACCAGACAGTACAGTAAAAGCTCAAGGGGAAACCAACTGACCAGTGAACCCCCACCTTTCACCCATCCTCTTCCCCTTTTTGTTCACTAGGGTAGCTTGGCTGTGCTGTCTCCAAGCCTGTTCCCTTTCCATCCTAATATCCTCTCCAGTCATCACAAGGCTAGATAGCCACAGACAGTCAGATGCTTCTTGTATGCCCTTATCGTGTCTGACTTACTTAAATTGCCTCTCTCCACTCCAGCCAAGACACTTGATGGTCCACTTTTCACCATCTTTTGCTCTCTCAGCACCAGTGTTAAAGCAGACAGCCAGCCCTCCCCACTAGAAACCCATTATTTCTCTTGCTGAGCAATGTACAACTACTGTATATAAAAGCAATGTTTCTAAGTAAAGTAACATTCTCCTGTCACCGATTATTCAAATTCAGTGATATCTATATATTGATATCGATAGTGTTGATTATGTTTACAATATATGTTTGAACTTTCTTATTAACACGTGCATCTGTGAGCACTAATTTTAAATTTAATAAACATTTTCATTAAAAAAAAAAGGAAGCCAACTTTTTCTTTCAGTTATACCTGAATACTTTATATATTTCTGTATTACAGGTATTTCTACCTTTATATTAGGTGATTGCTGATAATAAGTGACTAGTATATCATATTAATGTAGGTTTGGATCCACTAAGATTAACCATTTAGAGAGGCTGACTGCTCAGCTGTCCTCCCTCACATGCCAGGGCATTAGACCTGGTGACACCTCAGTCCTCTGTGGTGGTCTCCCCCCTCTCTCGTCCCTTGCGCTGCTTCTGCACTCCCTGTCTTTGATGAAGGGATTGAGTTTCATGTGTTCTCCTTTTATCCCTGGGTAGTCATAAGCTCAGAGCATAACTCATAAGCTGCCTTCTGATTCTAATCTGTGGCACTTAGCCTCACACAGTGGAACCCACAGACAACATTGACATCAGCCTTGTAGTTATTCTATATGGGTCTGAAAAACACATAGATATTTAGCCAGAGAATATGAAGGCATGCAGGTGTTGGGAATAGAACACAAACAAAGATTAAGAATGTCATACACAGTCAGTGAATACTAATACTACTTGCCTATTAAGTCACTGTAATGTGGCAGAAAACTAGCAACATTTGCTCCAAAGTGAGCTGGGATGAGGCATTCTCATTCCTGTAACTGCTCACTTTTCCTGGTCCAAATCAAACCTCATCCATCTAAATTCAGAACAAACCCAATGCTGCTACTCTGTCTCAATTTACAAACCAAAAAAGCAATATCCAAGCTAAACTAAGCAAAGGTCTGCATTTCTGGACCTTGACAGGCTGTCTAGATGAGAGAATGTTAACAAGAATGGGGTGAGATGAGAAACTGCCTCCCAAAGTGGAGTAAACTAGCAAGGCAGATAGGACCGGGTCACCCTGAATGCTTTAAAATGAATGTGTATGGACAAAGTGGGAGTAAATGTAAATGTAAAACAGACTCAGGGGGCCAGAGCACTTGATCAGCTATCCAAGAACCAGCAAAGTGACAGTTTCTTAACCAGTGGCTGGTATGGGAGCTGATTAGAATAGACAGAGAGATGGAGGAAATGGGACGGGAGGGGGGNTGGCTGGTATGGGAGCTGATTAGAATAGACAGAGAGATGGAGGAAATGGGACGGGAGGGGGGGAGCAAGAAGATAAGAGGAAGAGGAAAATTGAAAGGAGCAAAGTGGAATAAGAGAAAAAATAGGGGCAAGATGGAGTGATGGTAAGAAAAAGAGAGCGGGGTCATGTGGGACAAGGATGGAGAGGGTGTTTGGGTAAGGACCAGAAGAGCTGTGCGAGTGAAACGTATTATGTGTGGATGAGTGTGTGTGTGTGTGCGCTTGACCTCACAATGGCCCTTCATTTTTTACCTGTCCAAGGATAGGAGTCGACAGGTTTGCCACAGTGATAAGGGCTTGGCAGAGCATATGAACACATAAAGAAAAGGGGAAGATAAACTTTTAAAAAAACAAAAAAAAAAAAACAAAGNAAAAAAAAAAAAAACAAAGGTGGTGGTGGTGGTGGTGTGCACAGAGACTAATTAGCTAAGCTTGAGGTACTCTGCTAGCGTCAGTTCAGTGCCACACAGGTATCTCCTATATCTTTTCTATAGTAACACACACCCTCACACTGTTAAGTCACTTCTTACAGATGTGATGCTCTGTCGCTGTAATTATTTTGTGATTTTTAAAATAAAATCCTCTTTTAACATAAGTGAACCATTCCTTTTGTTCTGCAATTCCTATATTTCTAAACTGATAATTCTCAAAGCAAGTATAGAAAAAATCTCTTTGCTTTGCCATTATTCAATTTTGTGGCATTTAAAATTTTTTAAATAAAATGTGATGGATATGATAGTATTGCAGAAATGATTCATTGTTTATTCAAGTAGGAAATCAGCAAAAATCAGTTACAATTTGTATGATTAATCAATTATAGTGTCAGATTTTTTTCTGGTTTGATGATTATCAAAAGTTTGAGGTGTGTTTTTGGGATGGGAACCTTCTTTGTTGCAGAGTTTTGTGTAGAGCTTGGGAGAGCAGACAAAATGCTGTAGAGTTTATGTAATAGTTAGTTTAACTTTCTAATAAAAAATGTTTTTTCCACTGTATATTTGAGACAATTTTTTTCATCATTACAATAATTAATTTTGTGTCTTTTAAGTCTTATAAGTATGTTGGCTACACACTTTGTGTGCCTGACAAAAATTAAAAATCAACCAATCAATCAAAAAGGTTTTTTTTGATAAATATCTGGGATTTTAAGAAAGTAAGTGATTTTAAAAGATCACTAGCTTGTGCTTTTGACAATTCATTTACTAAATAATTAATTGAACAAAAATTAGCAAAAACCAAACAAAAGTATTATGGGTACACATGTTTTGTATTGTTTCAAGTTAAACTTATTAAGTATGAAAGTTACAGTCTCAACTCTATTTGGGAAACTAGAATCAGATCCATGCAGGAATAAGATATTAGGGTCAAGGGCACATTTGTGCAAAAGCCCTCTGTAGAATTTAGTGTAGGCCAGGTGCACTCACCATTCAGACACTCTGACAACACAAAGCAAACACCCCCTCCTACCACGCTGTTAGGTTTGCATATCCAGTGAGTCAAAAACTCAATTAGGTTATGAGTAGACAGTCAGACTCAGATACCAAAGTCAAATGGTGAAAGATGAGATCACATTAATCCTTTGTAAAAGATCTGTTATAAATTGTCATAATGTCATTTAGCAATCCGCCTACACTCACAGGAGTCACTTTGATAAAGTCAACAGAGGTGGCCTCTGCTTGGCTCAAAGAGGGGATGAGGGAACGTGAGAGGATAAGAAAGAGGAGGATGAGGGTATGTGATGAGAGGGCAGAGAAAAGGCACCTCTGGGCAGGGAGGGGAGAGTTGGAAAGACACTGAAGATGAGGGCCCTCGCTTTAAAATCAAAGCTTGGATCAAAGTGCTGGCTGATGTTTCCCTCCCTCAGTGCCTCAATGCCTGTGACTACTCNCCCCCCAAAAAAAAACATAGATTCTCTTTTGCGCTCTCTCTCTCTCTCTCTCAGAAAACAGGTTCATGAGATGAAACAACACACTACAAAGACAAAATGGAAAGACAAAGACAAAACTCTCTACTGCAACTGCAACTAGGTGCTCATGTCTGTATGTGTGCATATGTGGTATGTGTCATCTAATCCTGTGGGAAATGATGTGGAGGGCCAAACATCAGGATTGAAGTTGTAATCCCATGTGTCCCCTGGCTCAGCCACAGAACTGATTGTGACCAATCTGCTGCATGTTTATAATTTTTTTCTGGGACTGTAATGAGAAAACCTGTCTAAGAAATCAAAGCTGTAATACAACAAAAAACAAAATCATACTACCAACTGCCATCATCATCAAACTCCCTGATTAACGAAAAGAACTGACAAAGGTGCCTGGGTACCTGCAAACCAGAATTCACAGTGAAAGGAGCACTACAGGCCTGATAAAATGGGTCAAGAGTTTTTATGAAGACCTACACTGACACCTGCTGGTAAACCTTGTTAGAAGTCTGGAATGGCAGTGCATAATAAGTTACAAATTTGATGTAACAGTAAATAATCCAATAAAAAAAAAAAAAAAAAAAAAAAAAACAATTACTGAGGGTATTGGAAACCCAGTGGGCCAAACAGAAATCAGAGTATAATACAGTTTATCTCCATCTCCATTAAGTCTTTCATTAAAGGATTCCAGTGTCACTAAAAGGAGTGATGTGCATGATATCCTGCATTTGGAGATGGATTGAGAGATGTAAATTCAGTCTGCAGACTTACATTTACACATTTACACCCTCTAATTCACACCTGTCAATGGTGTAAATAAATTCACTGAATAATTTGTGTAGACTTAATCAAAACCAACATTTTAGTAATAAATGTATACAATAGCAGAGCCTTTGGGGTTATTGGCTGTCAGAGTCTATAACCCGATGATATGCATTAGTCTGATAACTGACCTTTGGCACATGCGGATTGAACTCAACAGCTCTGTGTATGGCCTCCACAGCATTCATTTCTGCTGTGCTTAGCCCCCGCCTGGATGCTGCTTCTGGAGAGAACCTGAGAAAATACACCACACATGACACACTGCTGTAGAAAAACATGCCATATGAAACAGGGTGTTAACTTTACATACAGACAATGAATGTTAAGTAAGGTTCAACCATCAGAGATATTAACAACTTCATCCATCAAAGGGAAACATACTTATCTGATACAGCCCGTGCTTTCAACAGCGCTGATGTGTAGCATATAGTGGCTGATTTTGGCAAGCTGATGTCTACAATGGCAGCAAAAGTTGGAGTCATGCGACATATGTCATACATTTTCACATTTAAAACTAAGTATGATGATGACGATGATGTCAGAAATATGAAATATTTGTTGAGTGCAATTTTACCATCATATTTAGCAAGGACAGCTTGGACATCAGCGTATGCTTGAAGCTCTAGAAGTGCTTCTAAAAGGTTTTCATGTATATTTAACATTCCCAACAATGGGAACTCCTTCATTAACTGTAAAGAGATTAAAAAAACATACATTAACATGTCGTTTGATGGTGGTATTACCATACTCAAGATACAGTAGGCAAAGTATTGTGAATTTCCTTACAGATATGAGTTCAAACTTCTTTGAACTCATAAATATTAGCAACACAAATTTAGCAACACTCAGCTCATCAAAAGCACAAGACAGCCCATACACCCTTTTTACAGTGGAGTAAAAAGGGTGGAGTAATTTGGCTGGAGTAATTTGACTATTACATTAAGAAATTTCTTGACACAGTAGCAGCAAAACAGTGTGAGCTGCTATTCAGAAAGAATGAAATAGAAACTCACATCTCTCATCATTTTCACAGCTTCTTTAATCCGTCCCAGCTTGCGTGCACACATGGCCAGTCTACGTTTAATGTACACCAGCAAGTTGATATCTTTTCCAGCTATGGATGGCAAACAGAAAACAGGAAACATTTAGCAAGGACAGGCTGACAAACCTAAACCACCAATAACCTGGATAGATTTAAACAATAATATTCTGGGTTTCTACTTTGCTGGTTCAAACCCATCCTTACCAATACTCAAAGCTTTCTTGAAGAGGCGCTCAGCCTCTGTGATTGTTGTAGCTTCCTCCTCTGCTAGCAGCACGTAAGCTGCAGCACATCTGTAAACACACACACACAAAAGACATAACTACACACATGGACAAGTTTTCAACCATCCACTAAATCATCAGCATGTTTATGGTAGAAAACAACCCAACAGTCATGTTTACATGCCAGTGTTTCCCATACATAAGCAAAACTTGGGCAGCCCACCCAGGTTTCTGAAGACCCGCCCATGTTTTGCGGGATGACCCAGCCTTTAAAACAATACAACTCCGACACTGACATGCGCGCATACATCGGCTATACTTGCGCAGCCCCAAGAAAGCGAAAGCAGAGAAAGCAAAACTGAATGTCCAGCTCTGCTGTTTATGTGCGTCCCTAACCCTAACCCTAAAAATCAAGTCATAATGCAATGGAGACAATAATGTGAAAATGTAGAGCCTATAAAAAATGGCAACAGATGGCTGATATAATAAGGTGCATAAATGAAGAAAATATTTAAACATAATTAAGGAGATTGTATGTAACTGCGTAAGAGTAGAACTCACTCATGGTTCATTTCTATGGCCTGGTAAGCTGCTCTGATTCTGGCTTGAGGATTTCTTTCTCTCCAGGCCTTCTGCATCACTGTAATACAATGATGAACATATTATAGATGTGGTGTTACAGCACTGACATATTTAACTGAGTGTACCCAATTCAAAAGGTTCACAATACAAAACAAACAGCAATTTCATGTGATTTTTTTTTTTTTTTTTTNTTTTTTTTTTTTTTTTTTTACAAAGAACCAGAGATATCTCAAACAAGAACATTTGCGAGCAGATTCCATTTTAGCATCTGATTTTCAGATAGGATTTTAATGGTGTAAATCATTAAAACTCACCGGCATCCTCTGGCCTTAGCTGCTGAGTGTCTCCTGTGAAGAAAGTCTGATGGTCTTGAGCAGACAAGTTCATGTCGTAATAAGTTAAGGGTTCCTTCCCAGTAACCCAGGTGTACCTGCAGTGCACAGTGTAAAAATAACATGCTACAGGTTTAACAATGATGTTTAAAAGTCTATTTCATTGCAACTGAGACACAGTATATTTAGGGAATTACTGCAAACAATGTTTTATTATGACTCCATCCATCCAACAGAATAATTAGGTGCATTCTATTGGATTCACACCTCTACTTCTCACACACACCTGTTGTATTCTGCTCCTCTGAAGAGATTTAAAGGGTTCCTCCAGACTTTACATTCTACCAAAAGAAACACATGATTATTATTGTTGAAAACTCAATCCCATTCCATTTCTAAAATGTGCAGGCCGAGCATATGAGTCGAGATGAATTTGTGCCATCATATTTACCTGAAACACTGGGTCTAGGCTCTGTCTCTCCATTAACTGAAGAGAATAAACCAGTTGTAGCACTGCTCTCCACCCCACCCAGGAGAGGACGCAGGTGGCTCACTGACACTTGCTCAATGAACGAGGTNGCTCTCCACCCCACCCAGGAGAGGACGCAGGTGGCTCACTGACACTTGCTCAATGAACGAGGTCCCATATTTACGGAAATACCACCATTCAAATATCTGTGGCAAGAAGGAGTCTTAAAATTATAAGGCTCATCGACTTTATAGGCTTCATCCACGTGTGAATGATGGTCAAAGGAAGTTGTACCAATCTGCCAATACTTTTACCATCAAAGTGTACAGTACATACTGTATATATATATATATATATATATCTATATATATATATATAGATAGATATATATATATCTATCTATATATATGTATACAGAGAGAGAGAGAGAGAGAGAGAGAGAGAGAGAGAGAGATGGCAAGGACACAGAAGAGAGATCAAACCTTGATTTAACATAATAACTCACAAGTATGAGTCCAGAGATGAGAGAAGAGGTTCCAGTGAGTGCCACGTAGAATTTAGGGGTCAGTGTATTCAAAAACACTGATGCTGAAAGAAGAAAAAGAGAAGACAGTTCAGTGCCATCACTACAACTACAACTGAACTGCAAACAGCGTAAACAGTTGTGTACGGGTTGATAATGAATGACACTGGCTCCACTGAACCTGAATTACATGTTGTTGTTTGTTTTTTTGTTTTTTTACACTGTCCTTCATCTTTCCAGTAATGTGGCTAAGTTTAATCAACTTGATGACAAAAATAAGCTGAGTATTATTACATCTGGTTGGTATTGTTTAAATCAGTGTGACCAGACCTACTACAGATTCTTAAAAGGTTGCAATATTTTATATTTCAATTAAAATCTGGCATACTTTATTTTTCATGTCAATGCTGAAATTGTTATTTGTGAGTAAGAAAAATATCTGATACCCATATGTTAGCTTAGTTTATGTAAATGCATAACATAAACAACCAGGTTTTGGTTTTTCAAATTATATTATTAGACACATATTATTATATTAGACAGTTGCTACAACTGCAGTCCCAAGGCAGCATATTTTATAGTTAAACAATAAAGTTTATAATCAAAGAATAAAGTCATAATAAATTAAGATAACGTAGAAATTAAACTCACACATTTATTGGAAATGTAACTAAGTAATATGCTGAGGCAGACATTTTACAATTAAACAATAAATTGTATAATCAAACAAGAAAGTAATAATAAATTAAGATACATAGACAGTAAAACTCATATGTTTATTACTGGAAATGTAATGACTAAATAATAAAAACACGTAGAAGGAGAAATATAGCAAAATAGGGTTTAAATAAACACAAAAATTTGGCCTGTAAAATATTCATATACTACTACTTTTAACACATCTGGTAGCTTATACACCAATATCAATATATCTATGATAGGGAAATATCAGCCAGCAATATCCATTCGCCAATATATTGGTTAGGCTCTAATTTTAAGGTAAGTAAAGTATATCTAAAGAAGCTTGTTTGTTTTTAAGATAACATATGTAATGTAATAACAGTTGTTAATGCTAGCTGTGTTTCCATTGTAGTGGTCCCCAACACCTTTTGATTATTTTTACACTGAAGTGTAATTAAGTGTATATTTTGTTTTCAAAGCATGTATTTGATATGCTTTGTACCACAAATCAACCACCAACTTACAAACTCGAGTAAATAAGCCATTTCTATTCTATTCTATCGATAGAGAAAGTATTTGTCGTAGCTTTAGCAGGTATGTGGACTTTATAATATCGTTATCACAATAGCAAACTTGTAACACAACATTAATTACTGAATTCTTGCTACTTACCTTGTACATATTTATTTTAAAACTGTATATGAATGGTTGGTGGGAACATAATTTTCGTTGTTAATTCTAAACTGAAAGTCGTCTGTGTTTGAATTAAACTTACTCATTCAACTGTCAAAGCAGCAGCTCCGCTTGCTAAAGCCTGGTAAAGAGCTTGGCTAACCGTAGCTAGCTAGCAGTTGCCTTTACCCACCTGAGGTAAGAGTGTCCTGCAGTTTCAGAGGGCTCCACAGGACGTAAATCATGATCAGGACCATGACGAACCAAATGAAGCACACGTAAGTCCATGACCAGCACAGCCACGATTTTAATTTCTCCATAAATCCAAGAGACTGAGGATTACTGCTAGTGGTGTCCTCCATGTTTCTCCGGATGTCTGTAAACAGAGACGTCACGTGACCAGCCAGGAGCGGGCCGGTTCTTTTAAATCGGCGGTTAATCAAAAAAACAAAAAGAGGCTACGGGGGCATTATGTTCACCTTTAGGCATAAAACTTTTCTTTTACAATCATTTTATACGTACGTCAATTGCAGTTGCTTTAAGTTTTCACTTCTGCTGAGCACACAGACGGGTGAAATGCCAAAAAATGATGATTGACTGATAAGTTCTGTGCCTGTTGCATAAATTAACAGTTTGTGGATATAATCTTGAATGTAAATTGTAAAATTATATTTATGATATAAATTTAATTTTACGATATTTTGCGTATTACCAGCATTCTGTTTTTTTTTTCTTTTGCACTAAGTAATAGTAACTTTCAAATTCAAGCTGCTAAATAGGATTGTGGCTTTTCAATTTCAGCACCCACCCTATATAATTTAATTTGGCTGTTATCCTTTTAGCTTTAGCTGAAACCTAAAATGATGTTTGTTTTTTGTTTTGTTTTGTTTTTTTTTGTTTTTTTTTGTAAAGGGAAAAACTGAAATAATTCTACAAAACTCACATAAAAATTCATCCAGAAGTGTGTCAAGTTGTAAGATGATGGTAACAGTACGTGTAACACCTCTCTTTCTATTTAGGCCCAGAACTTATCAATCAATCAATGCATGTTGTATAAACGTATAAGCTGCAGATAGACCCAATAATCCTGGTACAGGATTTACTTAATGAGACCTGGACATTAAATTTAACTGAACGCTTAACGCTAATATTGCATAGGATAATGTATTAAAATGTTTTTATTTATTTTACTTTTGTACTTTCCTACTTTAGTATAAATTCTGATAGGAACACAGATTGTGTAAGAATTTAGTGAGGAGATGGCATTTTTTATTCTGACAAGCAATATCTCTAAATTCTATATTTAATACACACTTTGCTGTAGTATGGTGTATTTGTGAGCTGTATTTTGACCCTGTAAAGCAAACCTAAGACTTGATAAATGTGAGCCTTGAGCTCTTTGGCTATTTGCTGACATTCATCATCTCATCCATTAAGTGGGTGCAGCCAGAAGCCTTCACAGACTCACTTCTCCACCTACTCTGTCCTGTATTACAATTTATTGCCAGTAAGTGGGGCCATAACCCCATAAATCCATTAAAGTCTGTAGTCATGTTCTGACTGCAGGTGGAGACAAGGTTCACTTCTCTTTGCTCTCTTGCTTCCATATAGTCCCTGTTTAAGAAATTAAGCTTGCAAATGTCCTCACTTTCTTATTAGCTTTCTTTTTTCTGCAAAAACACATTAGAACTGTTTTCCAAGCCTTCTCAAAGGCCAAGAATTTGGTCCATACAGTCCAAGTTTGCTCCAATTGCCAGTCATTATTCAAATCAGATTTCCATGATATAGATTTAGTTTAATCTAAAACAAACTTGTTCCAAGATGCAACAGAAATGTGATGTCGGATAAAAACAATCCACAGCACTTCTCATCTTGTGTGACTGACTCACAAAACTCCTAACAGGGAATAAATATGATTTGTTACGACTGCATTCTAGTTGGAGGGTATAGCCGGTGAATGACAGAGAGCCAGATTTGGTCCTGTTCATAAATGCCCTTGGGTGTTTTCTGCCTGATGCTGATGGACAGGCACACACAGGGTTAAAGGCCTGTCATATAAATCAGGTACAGTCACGTCAGAGGTGAAAACATGCATAATGCCACTGACAGGAAGAGCAGAAAAAGAAGGGAGAGAAAGAGAGAGAAGGGTAAGAGGACAGAAGGAGGACAGAGGGGGGAACAAGACAGATCTGTGGACATTATCTGGAATCTTTTGCATTACCTGCATGTCTGAATGTATTTCTTGTTGAAATGATTTTACCAAATGACTCCTTCTCAGATAAAACATGCACGTAGCTTCCAAGAATACACTGGGTAAACAGACTTATCATCATCTTGCAGCACTTAAACTGTTACATATTAACAAAAGTCAAATAAAATGTCATTTTAGATATATGCAGGCACCTCTGCAGAATTTCTGTATGCATCATAACCACTGCAATTTTACCTCATAAAAGATATTAATGAGGTAGCAGAAGTTGATTTGTATACATGTAAAACACAGTGCTGATTGTGGGACATACTAGCAGTCTACAAACAATGGAAATTGCCTTTGTATAAACTGTGACATGACCTGAACTCAAATGGTCAGCCAGTCACCAGCCACGCAGAAACAACATCTTTCATCATTCTGCATTCACCTGTATACTTTAGGTTCATTTACAATTTCATGTCCGGCATCAATCCAGCCATTCTGGACTTCATGTTCTGTTTATGTAGTCCTTTCTAATTCTCTGCCTAAAGCTTTCAAGAGTCCTCTAAGCATATGTATTTAATCATACATATTTAATCACTGTTTTCAATTAAATGCACTACATTTCTCACTCTCATTATTACTTAGCAGGCTGCTCTTAAAGGCTTCAAAATATGCAGCTTTCTGTTAAACATACCGTTCTCAAAGTCAGCTTTTAAACAAATACGGATTTATGGGATGAAAACATACAAACAACATGCATTATTTTTTTTAAGAGCATTTCATAGCTATAGAATTTCATTAATTCACACGAACATTTGGTAACACTTCATACACAGGAACAAAAAATTCAGAGTTGTTACCAAAAAATGAGTAAGGAGCTAATCAGGAAGTAACTGCTATTAGCAAATTAACAATTATTCCTGAGCAGTTCTGATTCAACAATTACATATTAGATAACGATAATCTGCATATATTAGACCATGATCTTCATCTATGACCACTTCTTAATGAATCATTTTTGATTAATTCTGCATCAGGCACCAAATGACATGTAACTAATAACTAATCATTACTTCTTTAGTTTATTTATATAACTTACTATTTTTTGTTCCCTCTCAAGTAAAGTAGTGCATCATCCTGCTTGGAGATGCACAAATAATGGCAAATATATATTTATTTCTTGCTATCGGTCACCAATCCAGTGTGACCTGAGATTTGGATACAGTGTGGTCTTTTTATGAAATAAAGTTTGCTTTGTGTACTATACTCTATTTTACTTTATACATACTATCTGACTGGTCGTTTGTCAGTGCTGCATTTGGTGGTCCCTGCTGATGGAAACTTTAAACGCTATGAAACTGGTTCTTGTCTCCCACACTGCTTTCTCTTTGTGAGTTTATATAACTTGTCTCAATGACGGGACTCTCCCTCCACAACTCATTTCTCTTGAAACACTTCATTTTCAGAAAATGTGTGTTCTTTTTTTTGCATCAGGAGACCATGCTGTTTGACCACATCTGAAAGCAATGGTGCCTCAGAAAAATGACTTCCTCCAAAACAGGCTGAAGAGACATGAAGCAACATTCAGCCTTTTCTCTGTAAATCCATGAAGATGAGTGGTCATGTTCTGCTGTGTTTCCTTCCATGACTTTACTAATAACTAATTCAAACCACTTCTTCTGCAAGCATAGAGGAAATCCAACATTCACACAGCAGCAAGGAAGACCAGCAACCCTTTACATATCACGTAACACTTTTCCATCCTCTTGTTGATGAATTTGCTGTCTTGTTATGTTTGACTATATCTGCTTTCCTTTTTGACCATCCTCAGTGTGACCATTAGAAATTCCTCATTTTACGAGAGAAGAGAATATAATGTGTCTGCCTTGTGAAACTTCACTTATCCCTTAGCATGTTAAATTAATGAAACCTACAAAACACATGGACAAAAACACAATCATCTCATCATCATCATCAACAACAACATAGGGATGAAAACACGGAATAGCAGAATAAGAGTGCAGAAAGCAGCCTCTCAACCAGTGTGTACGGTGGCTTTATCGTTGTATACAGCTCCATCCGACAGCAGGTATACTGTAAATGGAAGAGGCTGAGATGAATAATACATATGAATTACCTTCATGCAGTCAGAGTTTCTTTTTCCACTCCACTCTCTCATGCTGCAAGAACATCATTTTATGGAGAAAATAAAACGGAAGGTGCACTGACAAAAACAGGTATTATGAACGCAACTAAACTGCATATGAACACACTGGTGTGTGTTCAAAGGTGCAGTAGCTTGAAAGGTATTGCTTCATAAAAGGTGTTTAAGTTGTGTTTAACTATGAATAAAAAAAAATAATAGTAATCTTTATGTAATCCCTAAAAAACAGATTGGACAAATGCTGTCTTTTTAAAGGAGCATATCAGTGATTTTGTTTATCTATTAGTATCACATTCCAGTATGCTATTAAAATCAACTTGAAGAGACTTGACACATGCTTGAGATAGGTAAACCATCACTGCAAACCAAACATTGTTTTCTTTGTTTTTTTTTTTTTTTTNTTTTTTTTTTTTTTTGTTTTTGGTCAAAGTTACATAATTTACTCGTCCAACACAGGGCTGCATGGAAGACAATGTATGTCTCCGTCAGGGAATATAGTCCCAGGAGAAGACAGCTTTTACCAAAACATGACCATGCCTTCTACTTCTGCACTTATGTGTTAGCAGGCGAAACACTGGATTTTAAGGTGGGTGCATCACCTGAACAATAAATTTAGAAAGTCAAAATAACACAAAAACTAAAATAGTTTTTTTTTTTTCTTGGAAAATGGTTTCAGTAATGTCACGTGTATGTGGGTTGTATTTATTGGGCTCAAACATGTAAAATGACCAGTATGGTCCTTTAATGTTAATAAGGCTTCTAAATGAATGTTGTTCAGTATATGAGCAGTTTTGCCTGTCAGTGCTGGTTGAAGTCCAAAGCCATAATCCAAACCGCAACAAAAATAAATTCCAAACAGCAAACGCTAAATATGCTTCAGTTTATAGAGACATGAAGTATCTCCATCCTAAAAAATGGGTCAGAGTTCTGAATATTGTCAAACGCACAGTGTGCAATAGTGAAACAAGTAAAAAGTGTTTGTATATGAATAATAGTCGAGTACAAAAGTTACACAAACTATTCCACCATCAAATTGCAAATATGACCAAAGCGATGAAGAACAAAAATATAACAAATGATGGTTTTTTATGAGTCAAACTTTTTAAATTCAATGAAAATCTGTAAGACTTTATTTCATATATTTTGAAAATGGATCATATTTCCCTTTCCCAATTTATTCTTCCAAGGACTGTTTTCTCTGACCAGTGTGCTACTTCTCATTATGTGGTGCTGTTTTTTTTTTTTTTTTTTNTTTTTTTTTTTTTTTTTTTAAAGTAATCTACACATTAAAGCTCATTTTTATTGTTGTGCTGAGTCTCAGCTAGCTGCTAATAAATTCTAAATATTAAAACAGGCATTGCTGCAGAATGCCTTTTAGTCTGTGAACTTATTTTTTTTCAACAAATAATGCAACAAACCATCAGCATGTCAATGAAAGTAACTGAGTCGTCCACAGAAACATGAGGTTTGACCAAATGCATGTGAAGAACACGGCAGCGCTGCAGTCTCTGTGGTTTAGGTCTGCCATTGCATTCAACAGGCTCTGATTGCAGTTACTGCTGTTGAGAATCATGTAACCTTTATGGGATGGTTTCAAAGATGAGTCATAGGAGAGCTAATTTTAAAAGGCTTTCTACTTTAGATTGGTCTTGAAGTATACAATTATAAAAAATGAAACAAAAAGAAACACAGTCAGGTCCTGTCTGCAGGGACAGTTTCATGTCCTCTAACAATGGAAAAAGATGGAGAATGTAGACTGAATTGAGAAATGAGTGCAGCGTAGTAGTACTGTGTAGAGTGCTAGTAGTGATTTAAAGTTTGCTTCATGACTGCACATTGGAAGTATATTTAAACTTAAAGCCTGTATGTAGAAATGGATGATAGAAATACTGCTCATCCTTATCTGCTAGTTGAAATTATGTTTAAAAAGCAGACATTATGATGCATCAGTTTGAAGTTGAACAAACTGCACAGATTTGAAAAATGATAAAAGTTCCTCAATCAAAAGATGTTTCTTTTCATTGAAATGCTATCCATGATTACAAAATGCCGTAAAGGTTGTGGTTTGTCTTGTTAAACATGCCTTCAGCTCTACATTTCTAGATAAAGACATTAATTTTTTAATAAACAGTGCCTAGTAAACTCCTCTGTGGTAAATGAGCTCTGCTGGTGAGGAGTACAGACACTGGCAGAATTTTAAGTGAACTTTATAAGATAGTTAAACACTTCAGACTAAAGCCTGCAGGGGTAAATTGATCCTATGTATCAACTTGCCTCCACTGATGAACATTATTAATAATTTATCATTTTTCTTTTTAATTTTGAATGTAATTACATAAATGAGCAAAGATGGGTCGTTTTAACCTTACACACCAAAAAGCATCACGCCACTTCTGTTAACAACTACAATAAATATAGGCCATGCTAAGGCCACTGATTATCTGTAATATGCTGTGTTGGCTTTGATCTCTAGTTAAGTATTGTTAAATATTATAAAGGTAAAATGATAAATTAGTGTTTGTGTTCATCAATCCTCAGTGTGCACAAGAAGGATGTGTGTGTGTTGACTGAGCAAATGTGATCGTTATCAGGAAGAGTGATTTGAATATGTGGCACACTTCCTGTTTTTTTGCATCATTGCAGGCAAATTTTAAGTTATGGCCATATGGTTTGGATCAAAACTGAGGAGAATAAAAATGTTCTTTTGACAAAATTCAGAATGGTGGCAGAATGAACATTCTGAAAAGAACTCAAGGAAAAGAAGTTTTCACTGCTACTTTGAACTGATGGCTACAAGGATTGTTGCTTGAATCCAAAATTTGCATTTCTACTACTACTGTAATTATCTTCAGTTTTTTTTTGTTTTTTTTTTTTACAAGATTTACTGAAAGAATACACAACCAAATCACAAATGGGCTTTAAGTTAGTCAGTCACTGTTGTTTAATTTAAAACACAACTCTTCGTCACCCTATTGTCATCACTCCAGAGTTGTTTGATTCTGATGGCTGGAAAACAAAAACACCAAACTGAAATCCTGCTAGTTCTGCTGCTGTATGCTTGACCTTTTACAGCAGAACCAAACATGTTAGTGTCAGTCGGAGAAAACACAGCTGATTAACACAGCGACTCCCCTGTCCCTAACGTCACGACTAATCAGTTTACCTGGTCACTGGTATTTTCGGTCAAATACTGAGTCAGACATCAGGAACAACCGGATTCAAAGAGGCAGCAGGAGGGAGAGAGGTTATGTTTCATATTCGTGGGTGTCCTTTTAGATGAAAAGTAACTCTGGGCAATGGAAAGATAATGTGCTCTAAGTCCAATGATAGCATGAAGTATATCTGTAAGTGCATTGAGTTAGTTTTTTCCTTGCATTACTGAATGTGATAAGAATATTGCACATATTTAGTAGTGTAATAAAGTTGTCCTTTAAAAGCACAAATCATGATGAGTGGTTAAAAAATGCGAAGTGTTGTTTCAAGACAAGGTAATCATTGCTTTAAAAGCTGAAGAACTAATCACATGATTGAATGCATGAAAGCAAAACTTATCATGCAATATCACAGGAACATTATAGAGAATACTGGCATGTATTTTTGAAATTGCGAGTAAAAAAAACAAAAAACTTTACTACTGTTTGCTCACAAGACCCCTTCACTAAATGTTGCAGTTTAGTGAACTGACTGATCTCTGGAATGATCTGATTATAAAAGACGTGATAATTATATTAGCAGAGTCTCTAGAACCTCCTTGGAACACATTGTGAGCTCCTTATTGCACAGCTTAGAGATGACTAACAACAATCAACTCCATCAGAGCTGCTGAAATTTTATCGCATTTAAAAACAGAAAATATAAACTGCTAAAAAACAAGCAAACAAAAATTAGAAAAAAACACATATTTACCTATACAAGGAATGCATAGATTGTCTCTGAAGTGATTTTTTTTTTTTCACAGTGGCTACACATTTCTAAATTTCTCGCCATCTGTGCACGTGATACCTCTACTTAGTACATGAACTGGAAATGGAAGCTGTGTTTCATAAAATCCTCAAATCCATCCAACTCTCATATCCTATCATGCAAATCTGGCGCAGTTTGAAGAGAATCCAGTCTCCCAACCATATGCCTGAGCCATGTAAAAGATACAACAATTTATTATGCATGCATTGCACCGGGCTTATGGTAATAAGGTATTAAATTAGCGCTGGACATTATCGCTCCTCCATATCACTTCTGCTCTTTTTTTTATTTTTTCATTTAAGTCACATAAAACAGAAAAAGGAATGAGATTTTAGCTGGCAAGCCATGATTTCTTTAAATACAGTAACATTTGACCACTTAGATGACTGTCAGCAAATGAGTAACAAAATATCTCACAGCTTCATACTGATTCAAAACAAGGGTGTTTATGTACAGAAACAGCTAAAACGACTTGAGTGGTCTCGGACTGTCTGTCCCCTCATGGAATAAATTCACTATAGACCATGTCATGTTAAATTAGTAGCACAACATCTTGCCTAACTAACTGAACAAAGGCAAAACCAGAAAAAAAGAGTGTTACATACCTCTGCCAAGGCTGAACCAGCTGAGTCCAAGTGTGTCTTTTTTAATAATATGTTTTAGGAATTTGGGCAATAAGGATCTTGTGTTTTGAGAAAACAGTGACAACCACCTTTCCACCATGCTGCCCTAATAAGAAAAAAAGAAGAAGCCACTATAATAATAATAATAATAATAATAATAATAATAATAATAATAATAATACTAGAACAATTACACTGTCATAACAAACAGTAGTTTTTAAAATGTATATGTATATGGACCAAATTGGAGCTACTGATAGTCTATCACAGGGCTAAAACTGCCTGATTTTTTTTTTCATTAAGATAGATGTATTACTTTTGAGAAAACTGACAAAAATATGGAAAAATGCCCTATCTTCCAATGTTAATAAATCACTGAAAAAAATGTCTGAATCTGACCCCTGGATTCAGATCCATACCAAAATGTAATTGTAATGATTTCCAGCAAATGTAGTTATAATCAGTTCAGAACTTTTTGAGTAATCCTGCTAATAATGCAACTAACTGTCGCAGGTCAGATGAAAACATAATCACCTTGGTACAGGTAATGTTAACAACTTAGTATATTGCGAAATATTATTTGTCAAACGAATATAAAAAAGTCAAATGACACAATCAATAGTCACATCATTTAGTGTTTCACAGTTCAGGAAATTGAATGCAATACATTTAATAAAACATGTTTTGTAATATCAAAATATGTTAAGTGGCACTTCATTAATATAGGAGAGGTTTTATTCTGTATTTCAGTAACAAAGCCACAATGACAACGCCCTGAAATACTTCTGAAGTATAAATTGTTGTCAGTTGAAGATCGTTGGAGAGAGAGAGAGAGAGAGAGAGAGAGAGAGAGAGAGAGAGAGAGAGAGAGAGAGANTTTTTACTGTATGTTGTTTATTATTGTTTATTGTATATTCTGATGCTTTGGCAATATTGTTTGTTTAAACTTTCATGCCAATAAAGCTCATTGAATTGAACTGAATTGAGCTGAGTTACCCAAGTTGTGACAGAATAAAAATCTGTTGTCTTATATTTACACGCACTCTCTCTGCAGCAATGCAGCGATCACCATTGCGATCACCGTAGACCAACCTAACACCTTCCAAATGTATGTGTGCACGTTAAGCTTATCGTTTATAGGCTTCACACTTCTTAAGTGCCAGGCCGCTCCCAGTGTTCTTTTATTGCATGAATGTGCAAAATGTGAGAAAACACCCACATGTTCTTGTCTTGACTGTCCATACTGTACCTGCTTGTTTCCAATGCTGATCTCAGCATCATAAAAACGGCCCTGCTGCTGTCCTTTCATGTGCTACAGACACAGCGTGTTCACTGCTGTAGTTGCTATTACCAATACCTTTCCATACCATTATAAATGCTACCACAGCTAAATTAGCATTAGCTACTGCTGCCGCCGTTATTGTTTTTGATTTTGTTATTGCAAATTTGTAATGCATCGTCTCCAGGCCATAAATCTTATACGGGGTTAGTGTGTGTAAGTCGTTTGTATGGTCTCGACTCATCAATCAGAGGAGGAATATTTGTGTTACGACTGCCACTTTGTATGATGGATGAAGATGGGTGTTTTCTAACAGTAAACTGTGGAAGAGAACAGAAAATGTGTGTGCATATGTGTGTGTGTGTGTGTGTGTGTGTGTGTGTGTGTGTATGCAGTGACACTCATTATTCCATCTACAGCTAAGAGTGATTGAACACGCCACATATTAACTGTCTTTTCCTCTTAATCCCATTGTGTTCTGTGAGATTAAATTTGAACACTAATAAATGTTTTTATGACTAATTAATGTTTCGCACCTTGCCAAGAATCATTTTCTTCCTCTACTAATTCTAATTGGTCCAATTAATCATGCAAAACATAATTAGCATAGTTTGATGTGCAGTAAAGCCACTCTGGAGCCCACAGGGGGATTTGGAGAGCTTTTGTTTCTCGATACAAACAGAAAATTAGTCAAGGGTGGAAGGCGCTTGATGGTGAAGCAAAGCACAGCACAATACTAATGAGTCTGTTCTATTGTGATGGTCTTTACGGGACTGACAGCCACATTCATACCAAAGGCAGATGTACATTGCAAGTGAATGGAGATGACTGGCTTTGGCTGGCTGAGAGATCTATGCAATGTCTTGGAGATTTACAATAAGAAAGCCATTTTCTAACACAGAGACACAATGAGGCAATAGCAGATTCTCTAGTATACACAGATTTTTAAAGGTCTCCTGCTGCTTGCTATGATAAACATATATCGATCTAGATTTTCCATGTGCATGGATTTCTAATTTTAAATCAATATTGCAAACTTTTCAGGAATCAGATGATGATATTTTGGGCTTGAGACAGATTCATAGCCGAAGATCATTTCAGAGGCATATTTGTTTTTTAAACATTTTTACATAGTAGAAATACATAGTAGCCCACGCTAACTTTAAAATGCTTTAAAGGGCAATACTGGTGATTTTGTTTTGAGCCAATAAATACTACCCATACACATGTACTGCCAACCATTTTCCAAAACATAAAACCACATTTTATTTTTATGTTATTTTTCCAAATTTCCTAATCTTTCAAAAAATCAAATGTTTTACCAGCTAACACTTATGCACGATTGTAGAAGGCACGGTCATTTGAATTTCTCAGGAGCTACACGGAAGAAAATGTATGTCACTATCATACATTTTCTTCTGTGTTGCTCTGTGTTATATTGGTTAAATTACTTAACTTCGACAAAAAATAATAACATCATGTAGTTCTCTGTGATGATTGCCTAAAGTCTCTACAACTGACTTTATCACATACTGGCATGAACCGAAACAATGGCTGCCTGGAAGGTAGGAAAAACAAATCTAAAATGTGCTGCTCCACTGGTATGTTTTGGAAAATGGTTGGCAGCAATGTAACTCGTATTCAGGTTGTACTGTATTTACTGGTCTCAAACATGTAAAATCACTGGTATGATTCTTTAATATCTTCATCAAATTTATAGAACTAATTTGCACCAGTCAGATTAAGTCAAATCTGTACATTTCTTATCACATCCCTTATCTTTTGATAAATCTGATGTACAGTTAGATGGTCAGCAAAAACAGTCGGGTGTATAATATTCTACAAGCTGGGGATGATTATGATAGTGAAATTGGCAGCAGAGCGTGGAACGCCCCCTGGTTATTTTCCAAATCCATCTCATTTCATGGGCCATCTCTGGGTCCTGATCTCTGGGTCCTACTGGTAATCTCTGGGAGAGGCTTCACTTTGCTCTGGCCCCTGTGCTACTGATGTCTTGATTGCCATTTTATAGACTTTTATGTGTCAATGCACCAGTGTTGAAGGGACCTGTGAGAGGAAATGATGCAACCATAAAAATATGTAAGAGCGGCTAGAAAACAATAACACTGTGGTTTGTTGACCTCAAAGGAAAGGAAGAGACAGAGAGAAAGAAAATGCAGTACTAAAGGATGTTTTTTTTTTTTTTTTTTTTTTTTTTTTTGGTGGTCTGAGGGTCTAAATGTCAGGTTGTGACAGTTTGGACCATGAATGTCAAACTGACCACAAATTCCACAAGAAACAGTTAGTGTTGAGGACATTTTTTTTTTTTTTTTTTTTNTTTTTTTTTTTTTTTTTTTTGTACATACTGCATGGTTACATTTCTCATGCATCTGTATCTGGACTAGCTAGTACTGTGCACAGCAAAATACTACTACTACTACTACATCAAAAATGATTAAACAAGGATAAAAAAACTATAATCATCATTAATTAAGCTGATGACAGGTAAAATAAAAACAGCTATGTAATCTAAATTCTTAACTTCATAAATCGTGACACTCTAATTGCTGCTGCCAAAATATGCCATTTTAAGTAAATTAGATTGGTAGCTAAAAACACTCTTGGTAAATGAAGCTTTATCTGTAAGTCAAGGCCATTAGCAGCCCCAGTCTGAGTTGCCTTGGGCTCTGTAATTAACTTCACTCAAGCGCAGCTAAACATTTTTGACATTTTTTCTCGTCCAGAATTAACTGTCACAGCAGAGGGAGAAAGTCACCATCTTGTCAAGTTGAGTTTATCTGAGAATTGTGAGACAATCTGCACTCTTTCTCTCTCTCTCTCTCTCTCTCTCTCTCTCTCTCTTTCTCTCTCACACACACACACACACACACACACACTGCACTGTCTAGATCTCATATCTCATTTCGGTAACGTTTCATTATGAGTGAGATGATGGAAAGTGTGACACTGACTAGACCAAATGTTTGGATGTGTGACACAGTCATTAGGTTTACATTACCCTGCTAATTGTTAAGCAAAATGCATTGCTCTTACTGTTAATGGTGTGAAGCAGAGCTCAGGTCACACGGAGCTACAAAAAGCCTCTTGTAAATTCATGTGGGTGGAAATAACTACAAAGCATCATTCTATCATTACTTTATAATTAAAATTATGCTGATGTTATGATGAACACACACGCACGCATGCAATGGGAAGGCTGAAGGTATGGTAAACATGTAGCATGTAGCAACATATACTCAAACAATCCAGTATCGGTCTAGTTTCCAGTAAAGAATCATTTCTCTGTTACTGCGTCAGATTTGACAGAAATAAGCAGTTTCCATGGTACTGCAATAATTTGGGGTCGACGACACTCAGGCACGAGATAAGTAAAACATCATCCATAAAATCAATTGTTTTAGGTTTGTATAATAATCAGAATCAACATAATACTTAAGAGCTACTACTTGGTGATGTGCTTGGAGCTGAATGTAATTCATAACAAGACAAAGACATAGACACATGGGAAACATAAATATATACGCTAATTTTATGTAAATAAATACACACTCAGTGGCCACTTTACCTGCTCAATTCAGTGCAACTTAATATGACTGCCTGCAATAAATCATCCCTTTGTGATGCTTTTAATGTTCGGTTTTTGTTGACACCGTATCAGACAAACGCCAATTCAGCTGATTCAACTCTACAATAATTACCTCCACAGAGGAGGTAATGTTTTCGCCTGCATCTGGTGGTTCAGTTATTAGCAGAATTCCCCAAAATGTCCTAATCGATTTTGATGAAACTTGGTTGGGTAGAGTGGGGGTGGGGGTGGGGATATGGTCCAGGGAAGAACCAATATTTTGGTGCAAACCTAGTTCCAGAGAAGGATCCAGGAATTTTTTGTTTTTTAATGATTTCTTAACATTGTGAGATATAGGGTATAACGAGTGCATAGAGCATATACTGTATATATGTTTAGATATATTGATAAGTACTGCATTACTTTCTTCAAAAGTAGCATACCAGTCTCAATGGAAAAAAAAAAAAAAAAAAAATCAGATATACCATGAATAGGTACAGTTTACAGTTTATCTGGATATATTTCAAATATGACTGTCTGCAAGCAGTTAAGTCCTATTATCATTATAGCTGTTTCTTTCTTTTTATGCCAGTATATTATTAGAACAAGACAAATGTTGTCTAGTTTTGTCTGGCCTTGGTGGAGGTGTGCTTTCGAAGGTGCACCTTTCTCGTTCAGGTTGTGGTTGAATTTGATTGCATTATAGTGAAACGTGTAGCTCAAATTTTATCTGCCATGTGTCAATATGCAAAGCATCAGAGCAAATGGTGATATTTTTTTTTTTTTGCAATAAACATTGCATTATTAGTTTTGAGATTTGCTAACTACAAAANATATTTTTTTTTTTTTGCAATAAACATTGCATTATTAGTTTTGAGATTTGCTAACTACAAAATAAAGGAAAGTACTGTATGTAACTATCCAAGCTGACACTATGGAACAGCACATAATGCACTAAACAGTGATGATAATGAACTTTTTCTTTTTGGCACTTGTACAACACGCTACAAAAAGAACTTGCTACTGCCAAATTTCATGTCAGGCAGACAGTAAAGTATATAACTAGCTAAAGCAGACATTTCTATTCAACTTGTACAGTTTCATAAGAGGTTTCCAGACTATTCAAGAGCCTTTTAATGATGGAAGAGTTGACCTCAGACACCGCCCACACAAATTACTCATTTGGCACATAATAGACCATTTCTGTTAAGTTTCATTTATTGAGAAGAGAAAGTTTTCCATCATCTCGGACCATCACAATGAGTACTTAGGAGGTCATGAAAGCTACATCACAATGTTTGACTAAAGGCAGTGAAATACAGAAAAAAAAGTTGCATGTCAATACTGTGCAAATTCTCCTGATGAACACATATTAAACCTATCACTGTATGTTAGCATTTCAGTCATCTGTAGACCATTACCCAGCGCTGTAATTACACCACATATTCCATATATTACTTAGAATGAAGGACTGCCAATTACCATCCTTTTACTCTCTGTCTCAGTGTGCTGGCTGATGCCTCCATAAAAGTATGTGATTAAATTACTCAGGGGAAAGTACTCATGTTTTATATGACAACCCTGATGCATCCCTCAGCCATGAATTCCCCAAACAGCAGCAAATCTTCAGAGGTGCTTGGACTGTCGCCAGGTAGATCCAGATGACAGAGAAATCCTTTATGCTTCTATTCTGTGGCCCTTCCTATTGATATAGCATTAGCTCACCTGCCCGTACATATTGGCTTACCTGACAGGACTTGTGTGTGAACATCACTTCGTTTTTGATGTACTCCTACATTCAACTCCATCAGTATTCTGTTTGCTGTCTAAGCCAAACTCTGACTACACAACTTCAGAAATCCCAAAACAAAGTAACACTACAATCCTTCCTGTAATCTTATGTCTTATGACTTCACAATGTGCACCACAATGTGCAAAGTCTTTCAGGAGATAACCAATGTCTGAAATCCATGCTTATGAATCCTCACGAGTAGTGAAAACAGAAAAAGTCATTGCTAATATGGATCTAAACAAGGAGAAGCTGCTTGACGTTGCACAAGTCTGTACAGAAAAAAGAAGAAAAGGAGGCAGAGGGTCATGACATTTTTGTTGCTTATGCAGGTTCTTGAAGCTCATTGCTGTTCAACAGACATGTTTTAGATCCCCCAAAACTAGAAGAGCAACTCATATTTTGTGCTGATAATTTCAAACATGCTTGAAAATGTCAGGGCATCTGGCAAGGCTCTGAGACTGGGTCAGGATGTGTCCCAGATCTAACGAGTGTCGGTGATGGAGATTCATCTGAGCCCTGTGGTTTTTGTCCCAGATCGCAGAAGTTTGTCTGGGACTGGAAAATCTCAGCTAAAATCATGTAGTCTGTGGTTGGCATTAGTTGTCAAAATATGAAGAAACAGAATCCTTATCATCTTGTAAAGATACTGTTAAGTACAGCCGTGAAGTATGAGTGCTGCTTCTGTGAATGTAGGGGCTCTCCAGACAAAATCATAACAAAACAGCGGTTGTTCAAAACTTCTGTCATGTTTTGTTTTAAGTGTGAGCAATGTTACCCACCACCAACTGTCCTTCTTTCAGTTGAAATACAGTGAAAGGCCTAAAATGAATATAACTATGTACTCCCACATGTTCCACTGAGGCTGAAAATTCTCTCATTTGAGACAAGTGTTTGCTGCAGACTGTGGGTGCTGCTGCTTTGATGAACACTGGACATAGGTGCTGTCAGAGACAAGAACTCTGTGCAACGTACACAAGCAACAATGCAAGAATTTTACATAACACTCAAATGCCAGTTTATTCAAGAACTTTATTCATCCTGTCAATGTACAGGAGTGGTTTTAGGCATACAGTGTGAGAAGTAGGCGCTAGAAATTTCCCTCGCATTCACCAGCAGAGAAATTCAAAAGTTATTCAGTCACGATGGAATGTGAAATGTGAGTTCTGGGAAGACAGAGGCCAGACAGACACAGAGGCCCTTCAGACAAGGAAGGAAACCTTAACCTGTCAGTCACGTCACTCCTCTGTCAATAGCTGTTTAATCCTCTGCTGAAAGCTGGTAGAGGTGCTGGATCTAGAGGCCAGGAGGAGGTTAAAGGTGAAGTGAACAACAACCCCCATATATAAGCATCCACTAGAGGCCGAAAGGTAAGGACTCTAATGATCTCATTGTTTTTGTGAAACCAGACATCTGAGTTTTTTTATGTCAAAGCTGCAGCTTAGCGTGTGATGGTGATACTGACGAAAATCATACTGAAGGAAAATCCAAAACACTGTTATCAACTTTTGTAGATAATATAAAATGTCTCTTCTTGAGAAGAAATCGTTCATGCCTTGTAGCCATCCTGAGAAAGTGCATTTTAAACTGTACAACTTTATCCTCTGCCTGCCTGAAAAAGGAACACAGTTGAATCATTTGCTCTTACATGTGTGGATATAAACAAATCATAATTAAATAAAGGAGGCGAAGACAGTAGAGTCATTTTGAACATTTGAGCTTATATAAGCCTTATCATCTCCATGACAACAGCTTTACTGGTAACACAGAGAAGTATTCGTGTATAACCATAGCAACGTTTTCCAAATGAATTAAGCTGCACCTGTGCACATTATGGATGGAAATAATAGATTGAAAGCAACTGTTCCAGTCTGTCTGCTGCTAAGTAGAAATGAACATGACTGTTCAGTTCCATGTTCTTTTGCACAACGCTGAGAACACATTTCTGCTCACCAATGACCAAAATGATTCATTACATTAGTACATGATTAATAAATGGAAACTAAAAAAGATCACTGATTTGTGAAAGTTTCATTTTGTAGCATCATTTTTAGAGTGTTTTCACTAAAGTTCTGACTATGACGCAGGATCAACATGCTAACTATACACTAGTGTTGAAACGTTTGGAATCACCCAGAAATGTTCATGTTTTTTAATAGAAATTGATACTTTTATTCACCGGGGTGGCATTAAATTGATTTAAATATATAGCCAAGACATTAATAATGTTGCAAATAGCCATTACTGCTGAAAATGACTGATTTATAATTAATTATTCATACAAAACTGCAAAGCCCCATTTTCACCAGCAATTACTCTAAACTTTCCAGACTTTTGAACGCTAAGTGTATTTAGTGGGGGAAAAAAATAACTAAAACTTATTAAATTTCTTTCCAAATAAATGAGTGAGCATTACTCAAATAATTTGCACAATACCCTTTACAATTTTTTTTTAATTATTATATTATTTAATATATTATATTATATTATATTATTTATTATATTATTATTATTTATTTAGTATAGTTTAGTATTTAGCTCAATATTAATGTTTCTTGCTTTCATCTCTAAGTTACATACAAGCAAAACAATAAAAATAAAAATCATGCATCTTCAAGAGAAACTGCAAATGCTAAACTGGAGTCAAATGGGAAACCAGAGTTCATTTCCCGTTTTGCTAACCTCTAGCATATGAAATAAAGCTGTATTTTTGGAAAAGCATAAGATTTGAGATGTATACACAGAATATTAGATCAGAACCAAGAGCAGCATTTATAAAATGTGGTAAGGACTCTTTCTTTCTTTCTTTCTTTCTTTCTTTCTTTCTTTCTTTCTTTCTTTCGTGCTATAGCCTCATAGCCTCTGCTTTGCTGAATAATTGGAGAATGTTATGCCAGTGCTGTCAATACATTTTCATGGAGCGTAAGACTCCCGTGCTTATAAATATTTATGATTAATATGGCTATATGTGATAAATATTTGATGTTCCCTTTTTATTCACCAAGCTGGTTCTATAGAGATGAAGATGTACGTGATTGTCTCATTCTCACAGTCATAGTTGTTTGGTTTAAGTGGAGTACAGAAGTTTTATGTTTGTTCATACCATAAAGTTCTTTCCAGTTAAGTGAAGCTTATGAATGAACAGCTAAACATTCGGTGCATCATGCATCATGTATAATGCAATACTGTAATTATTATCACAGCCTCCTGTAATGAGAAAAGAACAGTCTGTTTATCTACATTTTCAGATACACAAGGGTCGCTTGATTGCATCTGTTTTCAATATTGCCTCCACATCTGACAAGTATGATCAGACAAAATTAAAAAGAAAAGCTGCAAACAGCAGCAGTAAATTAATGATAATAAAGCAGATGTTTGAAGTAAGTGAAGTGTGATGATAAAGGTAAAGTAAAAATAATGATATGAAGGAGGATGTGAGGCAGATGGAATTTAAGATGAAAGAGAATGACTAAATGCTTTGTCTTTTAACACAAGTAGAAATTTTGATCCTTGATCTGAAAGGGGGAGAATGGGACGCATGGAGATGTGGGGCTGTTGCAGTAATATAATCATGCAAGATAAAAGCAAAACCCTGTAATGCATCTTGTCATGAGGCTCACATCAAGAGCAGAGAAAAGAAATGGCAAAAATGTTCTTCTAATAAAAAAGCCATGTTTCCTGTCAAATATTAATGACTCCATGAAAGGCTTTACTCATAACACCAGCCATCCTGAATTTATAAGTGTGCAAGGTTGCACAGAACAGTGATAAAATAAAAAAAAAAACTCTTCGAGCTTCTTCTCTTATAATCAATGGGTATGCAAACACAGGCAGCAGCATCTATCTGTTTCTCAACAATGTTCTGTTCAGGAACAGAAACACTGTGCATGTGTGTGTGTGTGTGCATGTTCGTGTTTGTGCAGCTCTGACTTTTTTTTTAAATTTTTTACTTTTCCCTTCAACTTCCTGTGAGTCACCAGCAGAGGAGGAAATATTTTACAGCTGTACCTTTATTTTTATGTGAAAACACGGCTTAATGCACACAGAGAACAAAAGCAGGAATCTGCTACAGTGTTTTGCTTCACTTGTAAATTCCTGTGCACCTACTTAATTTGCTTTGCTGCTCTATGGTAAAGTGCAGTTATAGAACTGTTACATAACCTTTGCTTGTTTAAGTGTGTCATGAGCCTAGAGTGGCTTATGTAACTTTACAAGATGGTATAAACCTGTAGATCCTCTCCTCTCCTCATTTATCTAAAATTCAAGATGCATTTTTTTGTGCTGATGGAGACTTCTCTAAGAATTTGAGTGAAATTATCCATGATTATTATACATTACATTAGTGTGCCCAGAGCAGACGATGTCTCTCTTTTTTTTCACAATTAATGCGATTAAGTGCAGTAAAAAAAAAAATAAATAAAAAAAAAGATGCCTGTCACAAGTGAGATGCAGAGAGAAAAGAAATGAATATATACTTTATTTCAGACATTCATTCACAATGTCTGAAAGTCTTTTGATGACAGTAGAACATGATGACTATTCATTTATCAATCAAAGAACTGCAAGGAAAGACTATTATTTTGTTTTTTTTATTGTTCTCTTGAAATGTTTGTATAATGTAGGTATTTAACCACAGCCCTTTTCTAGGAAGTGAATTATGATATAGTCAAAATAAACCTGTCATGGTGAACACTTCTGGATTTGTGGTTGCAATGTTGTCTCGGCATTACACAACCCAGCAGCATTCATTCAGATTCACAGATCCACACCTGCTTTCCTGTCCATTGTGCTGTAAGGTAAATTAATTTCAGGGGGCACTTCAGTCAGAACAGTCTAATCCACAGATGTAAAGCAATTACGATCAAATGTAGATCAGATATTTTGAGTGCAGCTCCATCTGTGGTCAGAGCCCGACTATGGTGATGAGCTCAATAATCATTTAGAAATATAAGCCCTCTGACTATTACCACAGTGGTTGTAAGTGGAGTCCTGAGAGTGGAAGGCAGTGTGCTGAACCTGCAGCTAACCGGACTGGTAACGAGGATGGTGATTAGTGACTGGTTTCCATGTGGATAAGAGGCAACCAATCAAATGCTGAGAGAGGTAGAAGCATTTGATTGGTTGCCTCCTCGGTTTTAAAGTGAAGGGTTAATAGAAGAATCAAAAAAACATACATACAATATATAAGTGGGTAATGGATGCAGAAATAGTGGCTTATCCTTTGCTAATGTCCGTTTACATCAGGACAGACTAGTTAATGAAATAATTAGAACTTGGAGCTATGTTGGGACTTTGCTGGTTCACCAAATCGCTAAAGTTCTTTGATGCTCGTTCAGTACAACTAACGCTTGTTGCACCAGTATGAATTATAATATATTATAATATAATTATAATAATTTTCTGGTTTTTGGTCAGTTTCCACATTAACATCCCAGCCCCCCCTTTATTTAGCTGTCAGGCCCTGTTACAGTCAGCGACACTTTAAAATCTTTTTGTGTCAGCCTGGTTTGGCTCGCTGCCTGCCCCACAGGTCGACAGACACTGAGAAAACTCCAGACTCTCCAGATGGCTGATCCACTTATGTGAAAGTTACCAAACCCTTTGAATGTCACTGTACATGTCATTCCAAATAACATTTCACTGCTTTAATTAGGACATTCACAGCTAATGTTGTACCACAACATTATTAGATAAAATGCACCCAGATTTTTGTCGGGGTAAGTGGATTTATCGGATCAATTGACCATTTAACATGGTCGTCATAAAGTTCAGTCAATCTGTGACCACGAGTGTACTTCCTCTTTCATTTGTTTATCAATACTTCTCCTCAAAGCATGGTAAAATCCCATGATCAGCAAAATACTGCATGTCAGGAACACCGCAAGCTACTCAATCATGTCTAATGTGTCGAATGTTGATATGAACAATGACCATGAGTGATTCTGATAGGCTGGACTAATATGAATTGATTGTGAGCTCTAATTTTAGCCAGAGATGTTTACTGCACATGCTATCTGTCAATCTATTGCCGCTTTGTACAGTATATACTGTATATATAAATGGACTGTTAATAGGATGAGATGTTTGGAAATTTTTATGTCTGATTTTATTTAATGATTTTTCTCATTACACACTGAAGATAAAATTACATGATTCTTAAAATTTCTACTTTTGTAAAAGTCCAACTGTCTGAATGAAAGGACTTGGATGCAGTGTGTCAGTAATATTAGAGTTACACCATTTATCAAAGTAGTTTCTCTCTTTTCAAACATAGTATGCCTTTTTAATAAAAGTAATGGATTTGGATTTATGGATGGATTCACATTTACATTATGGGGTATGAGCTTTTTTTTTTTTTTTTTTTTTTTTGCAAATATTTTCAAGGCTATATAAAATTAAACATGAGTTGTTTTTTTAAGATCAAATGTAATTTAGAAGCAATCTAATCAAATACTAATGTTTAACTCAATTCAAGATGGTCAGCAATCTGTTTCTCAGAGACAGAAATAAATTTTCTCCTAACCGTATGTTATACATGAACATAAACAACATCTATCCATCCATCCATCCTGAAAATATTGATGTTGTAACTGGGGATCTAGACATCGAATTTATGCCAATAAACCATCACCACTGAGTAATATCATACAAAATTAAATAAAAATGCAAAACACAGCTGCACATCTACTAAAGTAATAAACTTAGCAAAAATGGTTACACTGCAGAGCATCTGAATACTGCAGACTAAATCATGTGTCTTTTCATGCTTCTTGCTGTTCCTCCGTTCACATTCAGATGACCTCTGGAGGCAGCACAGGGATCTGCCTGATAGATATTACAGTATTTGTCTGTGTCTGCTACGTGCTAGCCAGCAGTGGCCCCCTCCCCCACCATGCATCTGACCTTTCATATTTAATATACCATGTTGGCTAAAGGTCACTATTGTTTTGGCTTCTCTCCACTGGTTTTGTTGTGTGATTGGAAATGCCTTGAGAATCCTCAATATATAAATATTTCCGTGTTGCTGTCAAAAACATGCAAAGGGCAAGTACTCAAAATTCATTTTCCGTAAGTGCTCTTGCTTCTTTCTTTTTTAATCACGGTGAGTCGATTAGGTTACAACTGCACCTGGAATCTTATATTATGAGTTTCTTCTCTCATTAATTTCCATTACTCGTATTCAGCCATGATCAGCATTGTGCTCTTGTTACAGAACAGGGCAGGCAAAGCGTGAAATTGGTATAAGACCCTATGTATAATGTGTCATGAATTTAAAAATAAAGTGCTTTGTTATCAGCGATTACATCACCTGTTCAGAACACTAAATTCTGAAGATATAATATATAAATACATTTATTTCCCTCACGACCAGAGATTTGATGTCACAAGCACATTTTTCTCAGACTTTACTTCCAAAGGCAATGGATTTTCTTAGATTAGATTTACCAATCACATAAAGTGCCTGCTGCTGCCTCCCTGTGACAGGTGCAGAAACCTAAACAGACTCTTTGAAAACTGAATACCTCATTGCCAAAACCATGTACATTATTTCATTACAGGAGATGTTATAGTAGTGAGTAAGACAGGGCTTTATTCCTCCTCCTTCAGGATATTATTGAAAGAGTTTTGACCTTCAGCATATTTTGGAATTTTAGATTTTTTGTTTCATCACTCTGTCTTTCATTCTGTCATCATCTCTTTCTCTGCTGGTTCTGTTTTAAGAATCTGGAATGTAAAAGGTTTCGTTAAGCTTCAAATGGCCCCCCCCTTCCTAATGAGATGGAAACATTAATCAATTAGGTTGGCCCTTAAAGGATCTGAAGGAGATGAAGCTCCCCTCTCTCTGAAAATGAAATGCCACAGACTTTTAAATTCAGTCAAAGGCCATTTTTCCCAATCTTACTCTCTTCTATTTTCCCCTCCTTTCATTCCTCACTCCCTGTTTCATTCATCTTCTTGCCCATCCCCCTCTCATTGCTCATGTGCAACACAAGTAGAAGGCTGGGGAATGAGAGGATGATGAAGAGGAGAGCTTCTTCTGGGTTGAAATAGGAGGATAAGGGGATGATGGGGCTGTGAGAGATGAATTTAAATAACAGTTTCTGTGGAACACATGAAAGGGTTACATTTTTTTAAACCAGTTTTGCACATAAATCTCAATATTGTATTAGTCATTATACAGTCAAGACATTTTTATTGTAAAATATTTTGATTTAATTGCATTGTTTTTGTATCTGACATGCAACCTAATAAGTCAGAACACACCAGTCCTTTACTTATGCTGTCTAGTCCTTCACTCAACATGGTGAAAAAGATATGTAATATGATGGAATGTTATTTATGTGTACATGAATAGTGAATATTATACATGGTCACTCTGTATGTGGTGGAAATACAACGACAGCTAATTACCAGCATGGAGAAGGGTCACGCAGAGGGTGGAGTGGACTCCATGAATGGCAGTTGTTTCAATGGACGATTGTCCAAAGGAACAAGAGACAACATAGTCTCATTATTGAAGGTCAGTGGCTAGAAAAGGTTAGCAAAGGTTCACCATTGAACAGCCGTTTGTGGTGCCCCGGCCACAGCCTCACACTGAATTTATTCACTGAAGCTTTGATACAAAACTCAACTGTGCTTTGATAAAGAGAAATGCAAACTCTGCAAAATTCTGAAAAAATGTTGGTATTCTGGAAAGGTTGCACATTTCACTTCTTTTGACATTTATTTCACTAGATGCTCCAGTATACCAGGGAAAGTCTTACATCAAATTTCATTCGTTGCGTGGTCGGTTGAAACACAGTTTACTTCAGTTCATATTAGAATGTATGTCTTTTTTTTGGCACAGCCAAATTTTGGCATCTCCCAAAATTTAGAATATGATATCTTAAATAAAATCCATGTGTACTCAGGGCCGGATGCATGTGGGTGTGCATTCAAAAAAATCCATAGACAAGAATGTTAACCAGGCCCTGGTCACAGTGTGAATATGAAGCTGCAGGAAGTGTGGACACTGTTGGGACTCTTAATAGTGCCTTATTTACCCAGAAGTGTATCCCACCAACTCAGCATTTTACTCCATCAATATCATCATTCTCATCATTTCTCTTTAAAATACTTCACTGCAGTAATTCTAACACTTCATGAACCATGTCTGAGCAAACCGAAACATCTAAGTACCAACGAGCCATCGACTCCAAGAAAAACTTCCAAAAAACCTTATGCATGCATGTGTGCTGTATTGAATTTGAGCTCCAAAAGTTACTAAAACCATTTAGAACCAAAGTCCATAGTGTAAAAGAATTATTTCTTATTTGAACTGTTTCATTTGTGAAGAAAATGTCACAATATCAGAATTTCCATAGATTAGAATTGTTTTGATTTTCAGTAGAAGTTTCCAGAGCCATCTGGTGTACCACAAGAGGACACTTGAAGGTACCACTGGTGGTGCACGGACCACAGTTTGAGAAACAGCTTTATTGCAATCCTTTTAAAATCAGTTTCCTCAACTTCCAGGTTTAAGATCATAGTTCAGAACAACAGGATAAGAGATGTCAATCTGACATGCATGGTAAAACAGAAACAGTCAAACTAGCTGATTATGTTATGTTAAACAGAACATTAAAAAAATAAGCAGCTGAGAACTCTATGTACCAATTTAGCATAAATTAACATAAAGTCAGACTCACTGTATGAGAATAAAAGGCAAAATCAGATGCACTTATAGTATTTTTAGTAGCTGGTTTGTCATAAAGTGCTTGATAGAACATTTAGTGACCAAGCAGTTTTTCAGTCTCATTAGGTGCATGAGTTTTATTTTTCTACAGAATTGTTGCTTCTGTGTGTTCTGCTCATTAATGAGTCATCTCTCTGCTTACTGAACTATTTCCTGTTTATCAGTACTTTGCTGTTTGCTGTCATCAGAACAGCCATATATGGAATTACTGCCAGTGGACCAAAGCAATGCTATTACAACATTTAGTGTTTAATTCAGTACTAAATTAAATCTGGGAGAAAAGGTAGTGACATTTAGGAAGTAACATTCAGGATAAATTGAAGGAACTCGGTGCAACATCCATGCAAAAATTACCCTCGGAATGCTCAGCTAATAACAATGCTGTTTTAACCACAGAATAGCAGTAATATTTAGTAATATTTTACACAAAATGACCAGCAATGAAAGCCATGAGGTGTCTGAAGAAATTACAATTACAGCTTCAGCTCAGATAACTAATAGGGAAGTGGAGGTCTTATACTGACATTAAATAACACCTGAATAACTCAGTTTATTTGATACAGAGAGACACAGCGAGGGTTATTATGTTGAAGGAGCAGTCTCTTTTTCATATTTTATATCCCTTTAATCTTAGATATGACTGTTTTTACATAAGTGCACCACAATAATATTCTTCGTCATTCATTCTCTGCTATTCATCATTCATTTAATAAAGGATATCTGTCAGTTTCGAGACTGACAATCAAATTATTGTATAGGCTTTACGATGCTAATGTGAGTCTTTAAATGTTTATATAGTGAAGGATGTTTCTGCAATCACAGATAAGACAGGTAAAGGTGTGTGCTGATGGTTTCTGCTTCTTATATTGTATGATTTCTGCATTTCCTCTAAAAATGTAAATGTTCAACTAACAGCTAAAACTCTCTGATAAAGTCAGAACCAGTCTTCTGCATATCACGACCCGTTTGATTCAACAGACTTTTCTAATCCATGAAGTAAACGTAACCTGATTTTGCTAATTATTGAATTCTTCTCATCTTTATTTAGGGAATCTTTTAATATTTGTTGTTTATTAAAAATAGAAATAGAGCAAACAGAGTTTTTCATAATTTAATAAAAGGACAAAATGTGATGTGAAATAAAGGAATGCAAAAATGAACATGACCCCAACAAAGAAAAGATTTATTTCTTTGGGGTTATTTAACTTCGATTAGTAATAACCAGAAAACATATGTGAAAGAAGCATTAAATTTTTACTTAAATGCTAGAGGAGAGATTAAATGGGTAGAGTAGGAAGAGATGACTGTTTCTATCTTTGTCTAGTACTGATGATTAGTAAGTGTCTTATTCTACAGTGATTGTAGATGAATTAAAAGACATTTTCTTTCTTTTTTTTCCCTTTAAAAACCAACACCCTATGGAAAACCAAACTGATTATTTCTGAGGTCCTTTGCTTGAAAAAAACAGTTTTTGCTAATGAAAGCTATCAACTCCAGAATTAGTTAGCAAGTTTTGCAAAGTAGCATCACTTATGTTCACTATAAAGTTATTAGTTATACTGCTGACATCATTCAAGTGTCGATAAGGTTGTAACCGTTAATGGAATATATTGTTTTATCTTTTCCTTTCATTTCCTGACAGTAGCTGGAGCTCTTACCAAGGCAATAAAAAGTATGTTTGTTCCATTAATTGCTCTGAGTGTGTATGAGTGTATCTATGTGAATGTATTTGTAGTGAGTATGTGTTGGATGATATAGTTTTCTTCCTACATTTGGAAAGATATTGTTCTTGCATAATACACATCCAATATTTTTGATAGAATGCATTGATTTCCTTGTACAGACACTCCAGTATGGTCACTTAATACAGTTGTGAGGTTGTACTTCAATGTTTCCATTTTTGGCTACTTTCTTCTTCTAGTCTGCTATTTCAGCAGGTATATTAAAGTTTACTCAACTGCTTTTATCTGATTACTGCAGTTACTTTTACAGATTAAGACTAAATTCAACATGGGATCAATGCAGAAAATATTACTGTTGCTGATTAAACACCTCGTATCTCAGTCTTGTTTAGTTTAGCTTGATGGGACTGTGTTGTAAAACATTATCTCAAGAGATTTAGATGGAACGAGTGTGTAAAATTTCAAGTAACCTAAAAGCATGAAAATCCCCCAAATTGGAAATGTGAAGACTGCAAATCTTTTATCTCTATTATGGATTTCAACTGTTGATGATATTCCATTAAAACTGTCATTCTTGACAGGAACCATTCTTGATAATGAGTACTTGTACTTGAATACAATTTACTGGTAATAATCACTGATTTTTAGTTAAGAGTACTTGTTTCCAGACTCTCTTCATCCCCCCCTCTCCCCTCTCTCTTCCAGTCAAATTTCTTCCACACCCCTCATTTCCATCCTCAAACTTCCTTTAATTTCATCTCTCTTCTTTCTTTCTCTATGCAATGATTTCCTCTGTTTGGCCAACAACCTGTATTCCACAGGTCAGACATTCCATTCCCATGAAGCCACGAGTAATCCTTTGATGCATACACGCTACATCTCCCACCGTTACAGTGACTGGCAGAGCAAGTGAACACGTGACAAAGGAGAGAATGTTAGAGATGTTTAGGCAGGGAAGACTTATGAATCAGACAGACAGGGGCACAGAGAATGAAATCGCTATCCTTGTGACAGCCAACCTTATGAATGTGGATTTAGGATGGCCCAAGCTGGTAGCTGATGGCAGATTGCCACAGCAAGCCCACAGTGCAACCCATCTGTGCTTGGTATTAAAACAGGCTCACACTCCAGGGCCAGAGTCACCATGCTGTGTAATAACTATACCAACATAGGCACAGTCCTGAGGGGGCCAACAAGTCACCCACAGTGATGACAATGGCAGCTTGGTTAACACACACACACACACACACACACACACGCACCAAAGGCACAGAAACATGAGAAATACTCACATTAGTGGTGTGTTTCAAGCAAGGACACATTACAGTCATTACTATGAAGTTTTCCTCTGTCTTGCAAAACCATATAAATACTTTTTCTTGCGAGCGAGTACACAGCACCCTCACCCCATTGTTGACAGCACCTTCACCCAATTCTTAACAGCACTTTCACCCACTTCTTAGAAACTGTGATACACATTTGGCTACGAGCAACGTTATTTTCCCTCTCTGCTCTGTTTGAAAGTCTGGTTGGACATTGTTCTCTGTTTACATCCTGTGATGTTGACTGCTGTGTGAGTATGCATTTGTTCAGACGTGTAATTATGATTTTGTGTGTGTGTGTGTGTGTGTGTGTGTGTGTGTGTGTCAGTTACAGTAAATTTCTAAACTAGCTAAACTGACATCTGACATCATATCTGACAAGATATGCTGTAAGTATTTAAATAAGGATTTATGAAACTACAATTTTTTTTTCATATTGCCACCTGTTATCAAGCCCTAGTATGTTATTTTATAATGAACCAAATAGATCATCAAATCAATACAGCTTTGTGTTAATGGTCATTTGTAATGTTTTAATTTGTGATATTATGTTTCATATATTATGACATATTGTGTTTAATATTCCCACAGTGCATACTACACATTTAGAGCATGCTGATTTATTTTAACATATAAGTGGAACATAGAGTGCACTATGGTGGCAGACTCTTTGATCTAAACATTACTGTGCAGGCTTTGATGAAACTGTGTAAATTACAATAAGTGGAGGCATTACTTTTATTTTTTTTAAACCATGGTTGGACAATCAAAGCCTGCAGACAGCCCTAGTTCTATTCGGGCTGAACTGAATTTGGATGAGTTTTTATCCACTACGCCCCCTTTAAATAACTCAAAGACTACTTACTCTTCCTGTATGTTCCTTCTCTGACCGGTAAAGGGCGCAGCATGGCAATGGCTGTGGATGGGACTCACATAAGGATGAGCGCTCCCACATGACAAAGCTTCCAGTGCGCCTGGAAACCAGGAACGGAGAACAGGCGTTTTGGGAGAAAACGTCGACAAGATCAGTTCTGCAGCTTTAGATGCAAAACTGAGTTTTTGTTTCACCGATGAACAACTTCAGCGAGCGGGCACTTCTATTTTCTGACATTACTAAGGCAAAGAGCTTCTCTCTCTCTTTCTCCATCTCTCCAAGTGAACTTTAGTGCAAACAGGGATGTTATATCGCATAAGAGCATCATCGTGCTGAATAACCAGATAGTACTGAGAGGACGAGGGGCGAGATTTAGCCCTCTTTTTCTTTCTCTGTCACTTTTTGTTCGGTTTAATACGAGAGAGAGAGAGAGAGAGAGAGAGAGAGAGAGAGAGAGACGCACAGGTTTTTGGAGCTACGCTTTCATGCCGTCAGTCTTGCGGACCCTGAGATGGACGTCAGATTTTATCCAGCTCCCCCTTCAAGCGTGGGTTCATGTACGTTACCGACTGACTCCGGTTTGGACTATTACCACTCCAACAAGGTAAATGATTATCTACTTTACGAGCTTGGTCAGATGTGCAGATGTGCAGCTCCTCTGCGTGCAGCGTGCTCTTACAAGCACATCGGTTACACATGGAAGCCCGTGTGTGTGTTTGTGTGTGTGTGTGTGCGCGAGCGCGCGCGCGATCAGGCTTTAGGAAGATGTGACAAGTGCAGTTGATCACGGAATGAAGGAGAATGAAATCAGTCCAGGCTGCAGATGGATTACCTGAACTTTGCTCCATGTCCTAGCAGCTGCATTTCTTATTGGTAAATTCTGCAGAAAAATCCAACGTGGCATCTGTTCTAATCACTTCGCTGTTACTTTAATTGGAAATTGCTTTAAAAAAAACTAAAGGATTATAGGCGCGCACTAAAACCTGCTCACTCCAGCGCACAGGAAGCTTTCTCTCTACTTTTATGTAACAAAACCGACTTTGAACCTGCGCCTTATTATTCTAAACTGAAAATCTTCAGGAATTGCTTCTAATAAACTTTTGCGATCGTATATCAAAATGCTCCTTTCTGCTTCACGCATGTTCTCACGTATGACAATGAAAAATTAGAGTAATATCAAGATTGCATCTAAGAATGATGACAATATGATTTAAGTCCGGGCATTCTATTCATGTAGCCGTTTGGGGCTGCATGTAAATTGACTATTCTGCATATTATTTGGTCGTGTGTCTGCTTTCTCGATAAAAGTATTTGCATGGAAAATATAGTATTTTCAGAGGCTGTGTTACATTTGATGATAATAATTAAGCTTGTTTACATAGCCAGTAGCACGAAAACGCACTCAGTAATTTTTTTTTTTTTTTTTTTTTTTTTTTTTAGGAATTAATTATTCATCAAGAGAAACCACCTGGGTTATCTTACATTCTGTTCGATGAAATATTAGAAAAAATGTATTTACTACTGTATTACTGTATTCATAGAAGAACCACTCAAGAATTCCCAAAATTGTTCGTGCGCAATTACGCACGAAATCATCCTCTAACACTAATGACTTGCAGCGCGCAGAGGTACCACAAATAAATTATTCATCGCTAAACTTATTTAAAAGAAAGCGTTGAAACAGGTCTGCATCAGTCGTATTTGAACATTTTTGTGTCTCCCTGACTCGCTGCTCTTGATTTTTCTGTTGTGACACTATTACTTTTTCACTGGTCCACTCTTTTTATGTGGTACTTAGCCAGCAATTGTCTTGAGTTTTGCATGCAGGCAAATGTCAAATGTACAAACTTAACTTATAGTTCAATATTATAGGACATTATTTTCTCCAGTGGTCAAGGTAAAGTTGTGTAAACAGGTCAGTAACTGCTGGACAGAGTTTTAAATAGGCACAACCACAGCCAGTCAAACGGGCTTGTTTGTCTTAGCACTTGGAGACGAGCCAGCAGGCAGTTAACATTTGCTGATGACAAAGTGAAACATTATAGTGCAGAACAATATTTGAATTGTTAATCTCCTCTGGTCACATTCACACATAGACACACACACACCTGTATATGCACAACACACAGTCAGCCACCCAGTCAGCCACCCAGCCAGCCACACACACACACACACACACACACACACACACACACACACACACACACACACGCACACACTGACAAAGAGGTTTGAATTACAATCCATGAGTACTTTCCATTGTCTATTATAATTCCTTAAGCCCTAACATATATGTGTGACCTCAACCAAATGCATGTTTAACTTCAACCGAACACAGATTTAATTCTAATTCCAAATTTAACCTTGAAACAAAACATAAACTAAGTTACTGAAAAAGGAAGGACTGGTAAATAACTCGTGTGTATGTCTGTGAATATCCTATATGCGTGCACAACACGCCTATACGCTATAGCTACAAATGCATATTTAAGTTCATGGAGACATGGCTTTCACTGACTGAGGCCATGTCTCTGTGTCTTTCATTGTGTGCAGTGTGTGCAGCACTACTTTTCCTGAATCAGTGAGTGTGTAGAGGTTGTTTGACAGGTCTGTTAAGAAGCAGGTTTGGGTTTCAAGGGCAGAATCGTATAACATTGTCATTACTAAAGTAACAGCCGTGTCTGAGATGTAAAGTGACACATTATCTGTGCCGTGCTGCTATTACTGCACATAACAGCTGACTAATGATACGGGAGCTTTATATGACATTTTGGCAATAGTTCATCTTTATGACGGCCTCATTTCAGGAACAGAATGAGGTTCCTCGTGTGGGTCGACACACTGGACTATAGTAGCAGTACTGCGAGCTCACACTGTGTCACCTGCAGGTCTTAGCTTGGAAACTTAGATCATAAAAAATGTGTTATCTTTACGTCCTCTCATTTCAGCCACTGTACAGTTACAGATTTATCTGGTGCCTACATGTCTTCAATGGGATTTGTATCAATTTTTTTCACGAGAAATTGGAAAGATGAATGCAAGATGCTGATTTTTGTATCAGCTAACAATTTTTGTGGCTTGTGGTTCCAAGCACAAATTTCAGGCTCTAAAAACAGTTGGTAGATGAGTTCAGTACCTACAAGTTGCCAAGGCTAAAATGTTTTCAAACCTTCACAATCGAGTGCTCCTTGAAGGTGCTCATTTACCATCATTGTTACTTTTAAGGTCTGAGTATAGACAGCTAGTGAGAAAGTCATAGTATGAATACGAATTACTGTATGGTATTAAAAGGAAGTGAGCTTAATACTAAGTGGAGCAGTCCATTAAAAATATAAAAGCTCAATGCTTCCTGCGTTAGTGGTGTAAATGCAAGCACATCTATTCCAGAGAATAAGTGTTAGGCTTTGTGAGAATGGCTGTTCATGGCTGCATGCACAACATGTGTGGGTGGCAAATTGTGTGATTCTGCGTGTACATGTGTGCGTATACCAACCATGTATACATCTTACTCTTTATAGCATTTATAGCATGTAGCGTTTATAGCATGCTACCTGAAGGGGTTAAAAATTGAGGAATGTCAAGAATGTGTAAGTTGAAACTGGTTTGAGCTGATTGGCCACATTCAGACTGATTTTAGTCCTTGATTGATTGATGCATGCCAGGACAATGGATGATACTGACAGAATATGTCAATATAATAAATCTATGAATACACTTGACCTTTGAATGAAGTTCATGGTTTTTCTGCCATACAAAATTAAATATCAGCTATATATGTGGCAGCCATGCCTTTTTAATAAAGGTATCAGAAACTTTATTCTGTACTGTTTACTTTGATCTCCTCAAATATTCGGAATTAGATGACATGTAAACTTTTAAGAATATTATGCACTACAAAAGTGTCGTAGTGCTTATACACATCCACTAGAAATTGCTTGATATGAACACAGCACATCAACGTTGCAGCGCAATGCAAAGAACAACACGAGAGAAAAGCATTGATTCGTATTGTGTATGAACCCCTCGGCTCTGTGATCTTCTCAACTCTATCCAAGTTACATTGTCCTGCACTTGCACAATCACCGTGAGTCATCTTTACTTTTGCCCAAGATTTCTCCTAATCTTTTTGAAGCGTCTCTGTATCTTCCCTTGATGAGTGGGAGGCTTGTTTGTTCAGTGCACAGTCAGCTGTGTATACCAGTGCTGAAGGCCACTTCTTTGCAAATGCCTGTTTTAGCGGGAGACTATTTGTCAAATGCATTATGACTTGGGCATACCCACAGGCAGAATCACTCCGGTAAGATGAAGTTGGATAGATTACTGTAGCTGTTCCACTTTCTCCTCATTCCTCTTCCCTCTAACAGCACTGCGCAAAAGAGAGAGGCTTGAGTGTAATTATACTGTAGTTATACTGTAGGTTTATAATCCAATGGTTTGCAGATGTTATTCTTTACATAGCTGCAGTGTGTTCCAAGTTACTGTATGTTATTTTTATATGCTTAGGTTTTCCACCACAGTGCAGAGCAAACATTTTATTGATGCACACAGTTTCTACAAATACTTCAGAGGATAATGTCTCAATCAAAGTATTAGCATGCAACTGTTTCAATATTCAGTCAAGGACCTTGTGTACATATCTGTGTGTACATGTGTATGTGGAGTGCCTACCTAATTTTTATTTTACCTTCAGGCAAGATCTGTGCAACATGCTTTAAAATTTACATGCCTCATTTACACATTCATTCAGTTTTCCTCATATGTATCATACTTTGTAATGGTGTATTGTACATCTCTGCATGAGGACAAGTAATTGCAGCGGGCATGTGTTCACTCAAAGAGCAATGAGGCTTGTTTTTGCAGAGCATGTACGGCCCCCTTTCAAGTGGTCCATTCCATTTCCACCACTATCCAAATCACCGTATTAGTCATGGGATACTTCAAAAGTGCGGACGGATGAAAAAATGTTCCATGTTAATTTTTCAGAATGTTTTTTCTCTCTTCAAAACACGACCTTAATAGAAACAGAAAAAAAGAACAGAACAGTTATTCCAGCAGTACCTCATTGTGTACACAGAGAGAAGTTAATTACATGGAGGCAAGCATTCTTGGGTCGACAGTGTGGACTTGGGGTTTTTCATTGTGCCCATTCATAACATTCTGCTGACTGGCCAGTCCGAGTTGCAATATCCCAACCGTTCTCACTGGGAAAATGTTAACCCATGCATGGCTGATATGCACGCCAGAGAACAACACATTCTAGGTGGTTGAAAGTGGGTGGAGTCAAAGTGATGACCTAACCTTCCATATGACATTTGAGTCAATTAAATCGGAGCAAATAATAGATCGTATGAAGTCATGGATAAAACGCAATTTTTGCACTGGATTTTAAAATGTTATTAAAGAGTTAGCGTTTGTGAAAAACTCTTGGTCCAACTACTTCCCAGCACTATTATCTCTCTCTCTCTCTCCACNCATTTACCTTCCCAGCAGCAATGTCAAAAGGTTATGGAGGGAAGCCGGATCGCCTGGGGCTGATTGTGTCTTTGAGTTAATGATAAGTAGCTACAGTGTTATTCTCTGGAGCAGCGGGGTTTAGATTGTGTTCTGTGTATAGACCTTTTACAGTAGCACAGTGGAAAACTGTACTGTTTCTGCAGAGTTTTATATCACTTCTATAAAACACAAGAGAACTGTACTGAATTTATTTTCATCTCATTCAAAGGATGATAGATTGTGAATAAGTGAGATAAATGCAGAATTTTACCTCTGTAATAATCAAATAATAATATGATAGAATATATGATAACAACATGTAACATAAAACCAATCAATCAAAATAATCACTTATTCGAGTAGGCAAACTTTATGTTGATGAATATTTCCCTACGTTGGTGCTGCCACATCTGTCAATATTGACTTGCATGTTAAAACTTTGATTCTATTCCTATTAAGGCAATAGATTTTTTCAAACATCATGTCAGCACATACTCATGTTGAAATTGGCGTAACACGTTGTATAGGTTGGTGTTCTCAAAGTAGCAGATCTATATTATGTGACAATAAGCCAATTTACTCATGCATGTAAACATGTAAGCATTCTGTACATGCATTTCCTCACATGCCATGCCTTCCCTTATATGCTAATTGTGCAATAAGTCATATATATTTGGCAAATTTGGCAAATGGTGAAATCCTATTAACACCAAGCTTTTATCTCACTCTTTATTTCTGTCTCAACTGCGGTACAGACAAAAATGGTGCTTACAGTGAGGATGTAAATGTAGTGAGGAGTGCTCTCTAGTCAGCTGCCTTTACACTGGATTTCATGGGGTGCTTGAGAAAAGCTGCTGGCTGTGTAGAGATCAGGTAAGGGATACAATACTGCCCATAACAGCAAAGCGCAGAGGGATTTACCACTATGGGCTCCAGTTTAACCTACAGGATTGTGAAGGTGACAGGCAAAGCCTCAACCAGACTCTGCAGCACTCCCATGGCTCTGTGTACTTTATAATCTAGACTAGACATGACTCAGAGCTACTAGAAAGTGTTAAGAGGGTCATAAGTCATCCATGGCTGAAAATAGATAGTATAGTTTATCCTGCCTGGTTAGCTACTTAATCACCTAGGTCCACAGAAACAGGCTATTTATGTCGATGATTGATTATATTAACTGCCAAGGATTCAGTGGTGAGAGTGCATTTTTTAAAACTCTTCCCAATATAGTTTTTGATATACTACCACTATCCAAAATATTCCTATGCGGCTATCACAGTGCAAATCAGTTTATTATAAGAAATGACCAAATCGCTCCTGGGATAAGAGTGATACACCTGGCAAACTGTCCTTAACAGAAAACATAGCCACGTCATGAGATGTCAGGGTGATTCCGGTTTTGACATTGATTGTGAATTGAAACAGTCTAGTCCTGGCTGAACTTGTGGCCCTCATTAAGTCGCATTAACCCTAATTATCATCACTGCCCCGTGAAGCCCAAATACTACAGGCAGGCTGCACCGCTGGCTCATGTTGTTGTATTTCATCACCTCTGCTTGTGTAAAGGAGTCCAGTGGGCCAGAGTGTTTAAAGCTGTCTTCACCTCAGGAGGCCACTGGTTCCTCAGTAGCAACAGGCTGTCTGCCACACTGTCGATCTACCTGCCTGTCTGCCTGCCTGCCTGTCTGTCTGCTTCTCTCTCCCTCCACCTCCCTCCCTCCCTGTAGCCCAGTTTCCATGTGCTGTTTTATATTCTGTTCTTGATTGGTTGGGGGATGGGGCAGTAGAACAGCATTTAAAAGGTTAGCTGGTTAGTGCAGGGAGGGGGGGGGNTTTTTTCAGGAGTACTTTATTTTTCAGCTAGCCATTGAGTCTGTAATGTCACTCAACGATGTGGAAACTAAAATGAGCCTTGCCACCAGATGTGTTCCAGTCCAGATAGCGACTTGAAAGACAGACGTTTATTGTTTTAGTGCATTTGGTGTGGTTCAAACCCAAACTGCATGAAATGCTGATTGATGGATTTCTCTAAAGAATGAGAGAGAGAGAGAGGGAGAGAGAGAGAGAGAGAGAGAGAGAGAGGCATCTGCTTCATGCAGTTTATTTAACCGTTTCTCTGCTCTGCCTGGTGGTGAGAAGGGAAAAGTGACTGTAATTTCACAGTGCTGCAGGAGCATTTGAAAGCAGATTCATTTTCTTTCTATCAGCAAACTAGTAGGAAAATCACAACCCTTTCAGCAATGTTTCCAGAATATGACCTTAGTGATTCTATAATGGATACGCTGCTGTAGTATATATGAGAGAAACTGTGACATGCTTCAGTAAAGCTATACATAAGTGGAAGTTTATAACCTTCAAACATCAGAAAGCTGTTTTTTAACATAACAATAAGCCACAGCCAGTTTTCCCTGTGACCTTGTATTACACAACTTTACATCTTTGCACCAAAGGTATTGTTGTTGCTGACATTTAGCATCATCCACGTGCATGTGGTTTTGACTGTAGGTCAGGAAATGTGCAGCTCAGTCTTTTTTGCAACAGTTTCGGCATCCCTATTGTGAACTGCATGTCTTTAATTATCACATCACAACATTTTCGTTGTACCTATTGTTTTATGATTAAGGTAGCAGCATGCCAACACGAGTGCAAAAGGACAAAGCATTTTCCTGTGATGAAACGCTGCAATTCCCTCAGCAAGAAAGCTGATCTTCATTAGTGTAATTGCTTCATTTCATTCATAAACAAATACTGTAGGCCACAAAGTGATTATTCTGGATACTGAAGATTATGAGCGCAGTTATTGGCCTTGGCAGATTTGTGTAAAGCAGGCTTTGGTACATAAATTAGCGTAATCATTGTACGAGAAAACTGTATCAACATTTCAAATAAGCACAGACGGAGCTCATCATCTCTCACTTTCACACTCACCACTCTGCAAAGACCTCACAGTTCATCCAACAATTTGTTTTTCATTTTGCCTCTCTGGGAATGCTACGTTATAGCCTATGTTTTTGTAGTATCACGAGTTTTTTTTTCTTAAAGCCTCTGCATGAAATGGTGTGAGACAGCCGTTTACTCTATGAGCAGGAAATGAAACACTAAGGAGAGGAAAGAGAGAAGGGGGAGCTTTTTAGCCATCTTGACAGGTTAGGTGCAGAAGGTTTGACAAATTATGGACTTGATTGATACTCATATCTATTATGGATATCAGCAGGTTGGAAAGGACAGCGTTGCCACGAAGCTTCGGCAAGTCTGATAAGTGAAATAAGTGGCACCGGAACACCAGAGCAAAAAAAGAAAAATGATTGGGATTTCACCATCAGGGTTCATTCCCACCGCTGACACAATTCTGTTAGATGGAAGAGTAGCTGAAGTGACTGACAGCTGATCCAGGTACAGCAGCAGATTCTTCTAAACGTCTCCATTGTTAGAGAAGCGCAGAGAGGAGGCCCGTCAGTCACAACATGCCATGCGCTTTATTTGTTGGCAAACGCTCTGCAACCCCACCTCAGAGAGATCAGCAATGACGGTGCGATCCAACAGATTCCATAGGATGAGTGTATAAAAACGCTGATAAACATAGTGTCGGCACTGTCGAGGAATGCAACTGTTGGGTGTATTAAGAGAGTTTGCGAGCCTGCGCAAACATGAACAGTTGTCTGAGCTTCCTGAGGCACGTCCTGTGCAAACAGAACTGGAGATGGCTGGTTCCCTCTGCTTCAGGTCCACACACAGAGACTATGGCCCCTCTGAGTGCACACACAAACATGCACACACACAAAAAAGATGCAAGCATGTCCGCACTCGCATAAACAAATATGCATGTACACACACACTCTCCTGATGTGCAGTAGCAGCTACCCCGTGGCTGTAGTAATTACTGTATTTTATAATCTGAATGTTTCTTCACAGTGTAAAGTATTAAGTGAATCATATAATTTCATGTATGATCTCGGTGATTATTTTGGATTTGTTTATAGTGATAAATTATGTAGCTGGAATGATTAAAAACATAAGAAGGCTTTATATATTTGACACTTTCTAGGGGGTTCATATTAGCTGGTTTCTTCTGTAATTCTCAGAATCAATACAAGCCCTGCTCTTTCTTTGAAAAAAAATTCATGCACATCATCATATATTTAAATAAATATTTAAATTAATAATGACTGGAAAAGCCCCAGGAGGGTAACCCAATGAAGACCTTTTGCTTTTTTCATATTATACTAATTATTGTATTTCACTAAAAGAATTACACGCTTTTTTATTTTCCATTTTTTACTGTGTTTTTCAATCAACAATATTTGGCTTAGAAGAAGTCAGTTTTGTTAGTTGTGGGCCCTCAAGGGATTAGTCCTGTGCCATGTGCTGTTTCTGTGTGTGTGTTTGTGTGTGTGTGTGTTTGTGTGTGTGTGTGTTTGTGTGCGCATGCCAAGTGTGTGAGCTCTCCTCCATATCACTATGAACCCACAGCCCCTTCAGGCCCTTTTTTTTTTTTTTTTTTTNTTTTTTTACCTCCGTCTAGTAAACCACCTCTGGCACTTTGGGACTTTGTTCATAATATTTTCATTGTAGCTTTATACTTTCCAGGAATATGTTGCCTGTGTGTTGATAGTCTTTTCTACTTTGTCATTTTCAACAGTGACCCAATATAAAAGCATCAAACACCATCTTTGTGAAGAGCTGCTTTTTATTGAAATGTATAACACTTACAAAGGAGTTCTCTTCCTCTTTGCATATCAGGGATAAACATTTTTTGATATTTCTGTTCTCCAGTTTATTCCTTTTTTGAACTGATTCTGTTGAAACTTGGTAGAAGGGTGGAGGATGGCCGAGAGAAGATCCCATTAAATGTTCATGTGGATCTGGATCCAGGGATGGATCCAGGAATTAAAAAATAATAATTTCTTAACGTTCTTAATAAAAAAATAAAAATAAAAATCAGGGATTTTTATCCCATGACAGACTATGAATTTGGTGCAATTTGGTTTGCATCTGAATAAGGATCTGGATCTGGCAGAAATACATGCTGTGACATCTATTAATGGAATTGCCTTGACAAATTTTGTGTTGGCTTGTTCAGTATGCTGTTGTCTGAATCCCAGTTGTTTTAAAGCTGAATGTTTACACACTTTTTGTGCTGTGTGGATGTTGATAGTGGATTTACAGTAGCTGCTCTGGCTGTTTTAGCCTCAGTTGGCTGATTGGCATGTGATGTGTAGGTGCAGCTGAAACTGAGTGTATTCACTGTGCAAACAGCTTTGCTGGCACTCCTGCTTTCATTTAATCTTTGACACAAAGGCATTGGCATGTGGCTGGGCTCGCAGACAAATTCTGTGTGTGTGTGTGTGTGTGTGTGTGTGCAGAGAGAGGTGGGTGTGTGATAGGTACATAAAATGCTTGGATAATTGCATAAATGTGAAGAGATCTCACATTTTAAAAGATGTAGTTTTTACAAACATTTTTTATTCTGTATATACAGGAAAATCACCTTCAAAACCCACTTTTCTGTGCACCTTGAACATCAGAGTTGGTTATTAGCACTTCCTGAAGTAAATTCAGCATCTTTTGACTTTTGACTTATTCTGGGTCATAGTGTAAACAGCATCTACACTACTGCCACTGTGGATGTATGATTTATTTGCCTGCCATCCCATAATTACCCATTGAGAGACGGGAGGCCTCTCAGAGATTATAGCTGGTTTTAGAAGCAAAAAAAAAAAAAAAAAANAAAAAAAAAAAAAAAAAGAATGAAAGACTTTAAACGATGTGCCAGAAAGCTTTTTTAAAGAATCTTTTGACATTTCATCAAGGATTGAAACATCAAAAAGAAATCTATTCGCTCTGTCCAAATAATGATATAAATGGTTAAGAAAACTACGATATGTAAAATGGAGACTATTTTATTTATTTGTCAAATTGTCAAGGGTTATCTGGAGATCTCTTCTTAATTACTGCAATTCTGCTTCTTTGTACTAAAACATTACCTCTCAGTGCCAATGACTTTTGTTATGTGTGTTTATCTTTCAGATGCACAAGCAAGTACTCAAGTTGCATTCGGATAAATATCAAATTAAATTTTTTACATCAAAATAATTGCATGTATGTTTGTGGACACGGCTTGAGGCCAGAAGAAATGAGTCNAATTTTTTACATCAAAATAATTGCATGTATGTTTGTGGACACGGCTTGAGGCCAGAAGAAATGAGTCCAAAACGAGAAACAATGACCTCTCATTGGATTTGAAGGGAATTTTGCTGATGCAGTCATCCGTAATCAGCAGCTTTTTTTGGCAGCAGATGGACGTTAGCTCCTTCTAGGTACACACCACCTAATATTCTTTTAATTGACTTCACAAAAAGTGCATCAAGACCTGCTGATGAAGTTACAGATTGGCTAAAGCAGCTCATTCCGTGAGCCAGGTCTTCGTTTCTTTGGTTTGGTTTGTTGTACTTTCTGCTGCTCCGCATAGTGATGAGGGTGGAAGAGTGGAAGATTTCAATTACTCAGAGAAAGTCAAGGAGGTTGTTGAAGTTTGAGAAATACAACATGGGCTGGTTGCTATGTGGAGACTGCACCCATTTGGAATGTAATTAAATTGGTTTAGCTGCTTGCCAGTGAAAAAAATGCATTCCTTTCTTCTCATCTCAAATGAAAACGTATAGAGTGTTTTGCTGAAAAATACCTGGAGGGAACGAACGGCTGTTGAATATTTGTAATACAGCTCACATTGTGCAGTTGAAATGAGTTTTGAGATGAGTTATCCGTTGTGGTTTCCCCTTTGACATTTCAAAGGTAAGCAGCTTTTGAACCATGGATTTACTGTAATCTATTTTTTTTTTCTAGTATTGATGTGTGGTTGAGTTATAAACTGTAAATTGGCTCTTCTGCCATTTCACCGGGCGTACCATATCAGAAACCACGAGGCCACGGTGCAGGAACAGACTTGGTAATAATGTTTATATATAGTTGCATGTAAACTCCAGTTGTTGGTTCCAGTCTGCATGTGAAACTGCATGGGATCTTTCAGCGGCCGCTCCGTCCAGCACACACTCCATACTACAAAACACACTGAACTGAACTTACACAACCCTCCCCACTCTTTCTAATGTGAAAATAATTACACACACACACACACACAAAAACCCACACACATTAGAAGGTGGGTTTAGCATGGAGGCCACTGCAGAAAGTATAGACACTGAGGAATGTGTAAAGGTATGTATGCTCCAAGTCTGCTTCACTTTCACATGGAGGTGGGAATTTTTAAAAAGGAACCAGTCCACAGCTCTAAAATTAAATCAAATAGATTAGATTAGATTAGATTAGATTAGNCAGAAAGTATAGACACTGAGGAATGTGTAAAGGTATGTATGCTCCAAGTCTGCTTCACTTTCACATGGAGGTGGGAATTTTTAAAAAGGAACCAGTCCACAGCTCTAAAATTAAATCAAATAGATTAGATTAGATTAGATTAGATTAGATTAGGTTGTGACAGGTGGCGTTTGGACCCAAATGCAGCACACAGTACAACTCCGACAAGTAAAGTTCTTTATTAAATCTCTCAGTCCAACACAGAGGCAGGCAGAAAAACTGGCAGGACAAAGTGCCTACACTGACACAGTCAAACAAAGAGTCCAAACGCAGAGACTGGAATCGGAGTCGGGGACAGAAGGCAGAAGTGATAACCAGGGGGGCGACGAGCAGAATAGTCCAAGACAGGCCGAGTCGGTAACAGAATGTCAAACCACAAACAAACGCTGGAGAGTCTTGCATCAAGGATGGCAAAGAACAATCTGGCAAAGGGTGAGTGTGAGACTGGGGTTTAATAGATTAGATTAGATTAGATTAGATTAGATTAGATTAGATTAGGTAGGTAGGTAGGTAGGTAGATAGATTCACCCTTTCAGATGAAGTGAACACCAACAGGTTTGATATTTGCAGATGTTTTGGTACTCACAAAGAACAAAATGAGCTTCCTCTTCTTGGAATGACCTCATAACAATAACGACCACAAAAAAAAAAAAAAAAAAAAAGGCACGAGAAATGTTCTCAGATATTTGTCAGTGATTACGTGGAACTTTTGCTGTTTGCATTCTAGAGATCTTCATGGTTTACATCAGCCATTTTAGGCAGTTACCCGAATAATAACAGCAATTTCTAATCGTAACAGCGTGAAAATAGTATTACGAGAGAGAGAGAGAGAGAGAGAGAGAGAGAGAGCAGCAGATAAATTCAGAAGTGTAAGTGTGAGCTGTAAGTGTGAGTGTGTGTTTATTGTGGAGCATTTTAAAAATCCAACCTCCTCTCATCTGCTGTCGCCTGTTCTGCAAACGGATCAAGCTGCCCAGTCGAGCCATTCTTACAAAATCACCCTGGCATGGCATTATAATAGCTTTTCCTTGTACATGTCCTGTCAAATCAACTTAGCCTCTTCTGGTGCTATTTTAGTTAGTCACACAGTAAATAGAGGAACTACAAGTCTGCTGTGTTGCTGCTGGACTCCAGAGAGCAAATACTATATATTATATGTCCAACAGTGTAATGGCATCATCACACCCCCTGCTATTTGAGAAAGTGCACTTTAAATCAGAGCTATGACGAAAGATAAGCTAACAAAAGCTGATTGGTGGAATCTAGTGTCACTGTGCTCATGTTAATTTGTAGGTTTGTGGTTTGTTGTTGTATACAAAGACTGTGTGCTGGTGTTTGAGTGCATGTGTGTGTATGTGTGTGTGTGTGTGTGTGTGTGTATGTGTGCACCAGAGGCCTAATCCAACATGCACATGACAAAGCCTGCTAAGTGAATCAAAAGGGCTTCATATCAGTGGAACCGAGGCTCCTCAGGCTCCTCAATGGAGCTGTAAAGATAGAGTGAGCACACACACACACACACACACACACACACACACACACACACACACACACACACANCACACACACACACACACACCTGCCAATACACCTCCAGGCCGCTGATTATGAGCCATAAAGCATCTGCTTCACATCTCAGTAAGACATAGGATTTTATTTTACTATGTTTCCATTTTTTGCTCGCCTTTCCAGATATGTTAATGCATAAACATTTGAGTGTGTTTGTGTGTGAAGCCAGAGTGAGCTGTTTAAAAAAAAAAAAAGAACAAAAAACACATGGTTTCAACTATTGCTTCTGTTGTGTCAAGGAAAATACTAAGAAGAGGAAGAGAGGAAGAGGAGATATGAAGATACAGTAGCTAAAATGAAACTTGTCAAGAGGAATCAATACTTCAAAAAGTATCTGAAATAAAACTACAATACAGTATTATTCTGTTCAGTCTTATACAGCTGCTCACACTGCATTATAGGAGCAATCTCAACATGAGCTGCTTTTTCAATTAATCATTTAATCTATAAAAAGACAGAATTATGACAGAACTGTGTTACAAAGTGATATCTTCAAATGGCTTATTTTGTCTGAACAACAATTTTGAAAAATTTAATGTTACATTCCTAGTTATATGTCTGTGAAGCTGGGTTTTCTACCAAATTGAGGCATTTTGCAAAGTAAATCATTAATATGGTGGCTTTGACATAACCTTTCATTTCAAATAAAGAAATATATGTAAGGATTTTCAAAGCATCCACATTGCATTTCACTTTTTTTCTGTCAGTTTGTACAGACTATTCTTTCTGCTTTGGCACTGAGAAGCTTCCCGTTTCTTGACTTCCCTTTACAGTTAAATGACATTTACTGTATTTGTTTGGTGTGTGTGGCAGATACTCTCACTAAGCTACACAAACAGTCTGAGTAACAAAATAAGAGGAGGGGGAAGTGGCTCTGGTGTTCTGCACCACGCTGACAGATCAGCTAATTGAGGATTAACAGTTAATGACTGCAGAGGTGAGGCGAGCAGCCGACCCCTCTCTGCCAAAGTCTGTACTGATATTTCTTTCTTCCTTGTTTTGTTTCTCACCTGCCACGTTTTTGCTTCTGTCTCTCTGGGCTCTCATCCTTTCTTACTGTGCTGGATTTTCCTCCTTTCTCTCCCTCTCTCTCTTTTCTCATCAGCCTGAATTAGTTGCAAATGCAGAACTAAGTGGCTATGACAACATTCTCAGATGCTCCAGCTGCCACAGATTTATTGAGTTATTAAAGGTAATGTACTGTGATTAAAAACGCTAATTTTCCCTAAATCATACACCGACTTACACGTTTTCTGTTTTTTTCAGCAGCTGATTTAATTACATGGAAAATGAAACAAGGGCCAATGATTCAATCTTTGCAGCCAATTGCCTCTCCAGACAAACATTAATCACCTCATGATGCAGACTACTGTTTGAGCTAATATTTAAACTGCAATTTGCAAGAAATTCGCCTTTTTTGATTGAATGTATCAACTTAGCAATCTTACCTCTGGCTGTAATCTGAAAGGGAGGCGTGAAATGAGTGTAAAATACAGATCTGTTGAAATCCTAATCTTACTGCTTAAGCAAGCCGCTGAAAACATGCATTTAAAACACATATTTTAAGTAAAGACAGAAAAAAGTTTTTCATTGCCAGTGTTATGAATTGCATCTTCATGTATTCTTAATACTTTTCTTTTCCCTGGGGGATTTGTTCAGTGTGCTTTCCTTGGCTCATTCCGGCCTCTCATTACGCATTCATGTATTCGTTTATGCAATGCACAACAATGGAGTTTCATTGGAGAAATAGTTATTTTGACAGCCTTGTGTATGATACTTGAATGGCAAAAATTACTTTTTTTAAATTCAGTGGGCTTTTTTTTTTTTTTTTTTTTTTTTTTTTTTTACTGCCACTTCTTGTGCTGCAGTTGTTTTATGGAATATGCAAAAGTAATTCTTCATTTAAATGATGAAATAGAACTTTTTCCCTGTGATCTTCTGCTGAGCACCAAGCTGCACCATTAGTGTGACATCCTAAAATCACCACAGCTTCACATTTCGTCTGGATCTCCTCCAGATTTCTCAGCATGTTATAACAGATTCTTACTTTCTGAATGGGATCTGGAGGTGAGCGAGTGAAATATCTGCACCCATGTCAGATGTCTTTTCCTCTCTGGAAAAGAAGAGCGAGCAGTTCAGGGCTTCCAGATGTCCGAGACATAACAGAGGCTTGTCAGCTCTGGCTGAGCTCTAAATGGGTCAGTCTCCTCCATATCACACAGCTCACACACAATGACCCCACTGTTCTCCTGATATTACAGCACACCAGGTGGCTCACTGTGAAAGTCATGGCTAGATAAATATGGATGTTTGTGAGTGGTCAGAAAATCTCACACACATGCACACAAGACACAAATTACATTCTGCAATATGACATCACAAGTAACTCGTTTGGCCTGAATGCATTGTTGCCTGTGAGGTTTTAGTACACACTGTAGTTCAAATGCAACAAGCGCCAGCTTTTAAAAAAGATCTTATTGATGCTTATTGATCTGTTCAAGTATTGGATTATTTTTTTTTCACAATTTAATCCTGGGTAATTTAGGACACAAATTTTTGATATGGAGAAAATGCAATTTTCATTGATCTGAAATTCACCTCTCCAAGAGCAGCATGCAAGACTGTATGTAACCTATCAATGCTATACAGAGACCTCTGCAGAGCTGGAGGAAAGGGGAAAAAATACAGAGAGAGAGAGAGAGAGAGAGAGAGAAGATGGCAGTTCAGTGATTTCTGATTTATGGTTTGATTACAGTCTTTCCATCCTGCTGAAGATCGGCTGTATTTGCCAGCATCACGTGAACTTTTTCTCACATGGCCTAGTGGTGCAGCAAACTCTGCTCGTTCTGTTCTTCAAAATGAAACATACACATGCAGAGAAATGCACCAACACACGCTGGTAGGATGGTATTTGGGCACACACTGATTGAGAGATAAAATGGAGAATGGCTCTTTTAGTCAGCTGAGCAGTTTCCCCTCCAGCAGCCTGGCAGTCATTCAATACCATTTACCTCCAGGCTAGGAAATAATATTGATATTCATAAATGTACCCAGTAAAGGGACACAAAAAAAAAAAAAAAAAAAAAGCAATACAATAGATAGTGTGATTCAAGCACAGGTGTCCACTGTCTTGGGTTCATCATATCCTGCTCATCAGAGTGAACATCAGAACATTTTTTTAATACAAATGAGAAACAAAAAACTCTTCATCCAGAAAGTTAGTGCCACAATTTTGAAAGAGAAGCAGCCTTGAAAATTTAGACAATGGACCTTTTTTTCACCTGTGGCTGACTGGATATTCTCTACTGAGTGCTGCATTCCATTAATAGTCTAGGAGTAATCAGGCCTTGGCTAGAAAGAAACACAGGCAAAGTATGCTCCTTTTATGTGCCATTAGTGTTTTCAACCAGCATCGATCCGCCTGCATTTAGACCGTGTACACGCATGAATTGGATGGAAGCTGCACTAAAACAGACGGTCGGTGATATCATGTCTCCCCAGGCGTTCACTGAGTTGCCATTCATCCTCCTTATGCCTCTTACTTTAATTCTCCAGCTGAATATTCTGTATCAGGGAGTCCCGGACCATGCAAGAGAAGAAATATGTTTTAATCTTGTCAATGAAGCTGATGACTAAAGCTCATACATGGCAAAATATTACAGCGAAGTTCACACTCATACAGATTCCTTAAAGTAAGAGTTAGGGTTCTGTTACCAAAATATTAGGCAACAACACAACACTGAAAGTACGGCAGCTTAACTGAGCTACCTTAAAATAGATTTCACAAATTGCTTTTTAAAATAAAGTTTGTAAATTCAAATGACCTGGTCAGAAATGCCAAAAAGCAGTTTTCTGTTCATCCCTTAAACCAGGATTATACTTCTCATTAACTGCACATAGACATTGTGTGTCCTGTGTTTGGTTGTGCATGTCCTCTAGAATGCTATACATTTGAAAGATGCAAAAATGGTGGATGCAAAAACTGTCAACATGTCACATCAGCAGCACATTGAGAAACAGCAAAATGGCTGAGAGCTTTGAGGATCAGCTTTTCCGGCACAGCAGTTTGTTCAGTAGCTTCATCTATCATCACCGTTATTGCCGCTGTTTTTTTTTTTTTTTTNTTTTTTTTTTTTTTTCTTGTTTCTTTTTTTTTTTGCTGATCTCCTAAAGTGTCACCATCATTGTTTTCACTGTGGGGTGACATCGGAAGTAGTTTTTAAAAGGACCTACTGATAGTTTTGGATGTTTGAGCGCAATAAACACTATCCGTGTACACCTTACTGCCAATCATTTCCCAAAAACAAAAGAACAATAAATAAATAAATACATAAAAATACTGGAGCTGTAAATTTTTGAATTCATTTTCCTGGCTTCCAGGCAACCACTGGTTTCAGTTCATTGCAGTACATTATAAAAAAAAATCAACTTATATAAAAATCAACTTGTACAGATTTGAAACGAGCTTGAAATAGGTAATCTATGACAGCAAACAACATTATTAATTTTTTTGTCAAAGTTAATCATGCGAACAGTTAATTTTGAAAGATTAGGAGATTTGGCAAAATAACAGTAAAATACAGTTTTATATTTTGCAAAATAGTTGGCAGCAATGTAATGTGCATGCGGGTAGTATTTATTGGGCTCAAACATGTACAATCACTGTTCTGGTCCTTTAAGATGATCCAGCGTTGACCAGGGATGACACGTTTGGCCGTCATATCGCCCCCTGGTGGAAATAGCATTTAATCACTCAGATTGACTTTGTAGTATGCAAGCGTGAGACACGACCGCTCTTGCAAGAACTGGACGCACAAGCGTGTGCAGTTTAAAATTGAGTATAATCCTGGCCTTAGCCTACACAGCATATTCAGAGTTTAGAGCGTCTATGGTTTTGTGGTTAAGTCATGACACACAGTCAGCCAGCTTAACACAGGAAGACAGAGTGGACATGATTGTTTCTAGTGGTGCAGCAGCATTTACAAAATCTGAAATAAACACCAAGCCAAAGCTAATGTTAAAAACATGTCAACACTAAAAAAAAAAAGCAAGCAGCATAGCAACGGTGGACAAGCCGGTGGCAGCTCCAGCATCAGCAGGTACATTTGAATATGAACGGCCCGAATGAAAGTTATGACCCATCGAGAGGGGAGTGATCTGACTGAAGCGTGCAGAGGGGAGAAATGTCAGAGTGAGAATGGCAGGAAATATGTTAGTGACAAGGAAAAAGCTGCCCCTGGTATTCTGCAGCCCTGATGAGTAAAAATAGGGCATTGGGCAAGAAGGCAGGAAACCAGCAGAGCGAGGCCTCTAGTAGGAATTTCTTCTGGGGAGCAGAGATAAGGGACTTAACTCCCTCCTGTCTGGGCTGGCCGACGTTAATATGCCATGTATGATCACTGATCACTTATGCAGAGATGGACAGAGAAGGAGCAGACTGAAAATTTGAATAAATGATTTGATTGTGGAGTGATGTGTGGATGTAGTGTATGTTTTGATGCGTCTCTTATGTGTCTTTGCATAGATCTGTGTGTGTGTTATGTGTTATGTGTGTGTGTGTGTCAGAGAGCACTTGTGTGCTTTCTGATGACCTGTCAGTTAGCAAGCACTGACAGGACTTTTTAATTAGGTCAAAACTTGTGATGGAAACCAAAGCCCACACATATGAAGTCAGTCTCTCTCTCTCTCTCTCTCTCTCTCTCTCTCTCTCTCTCTCTCTCCCCCTGTCTCTCTCACGGCTAAAAAGTGGAAAGTACCGCGTGTGAGAATCTGAGGTTCCTCAGGTTAGAGAGTGGAAGTCAGACAATAAACAGTGGCCTTATCAGACTCTGGGCAGAGTTTCCAACCTGATAGCCACCATATCACTTTGACGACTCGAAACAAATATGACCTCTACACCACTGACTGAAGCCCACTCACACACATCAATAATACATTTTGGAGAAATTTAGGAAGCATCTTCAGAGGCAGGACCTTCTCTGTCATAAGAACACCGAGAAACAATTAAGTCTGCATTTTGAAGCTCTGTGCATTAACCTTGAATGTCACAATTTTTCCACATCATTTTCCCCACTCGATGCCACCTGTGATGTGACACTAAAGCAGAATGGAACAGTGGAATGTGAAATTGATGCCTCAGAAGAGGCAAGAATAAGAACTGATAATCATATCGCTCGTGAATATTTACAGTAATGTGCTGTACTATTTGTTGATCTCGGGGCCCTGATGTCAGGGTGTGAAGTGACGGGGTGTTTACTGTCATCTGTACAGTTGAAATGTAAATCAATTTATATAAAGTGTGGGTGGTTTTGGAGTTCTTGACTTCGGTCTTCTACGAAGCACCTCATAACCTGCTAAAAATAGCATGCATCAACTTATAACTAAGGCCATGATTCATTTTCCTTTTATTCCTGTTCTCTTAAAAGTTTCAAACACTACAGCACTGGAAAACCGTGGATCAAATTCTACATTTTCAATTGTCCATTTCCATTATTGTTTCATAATGGAAAACTTTTATTTAAAACTCTTATGTCTTATGTCAGTAAAAAAAAAAAAAAGGNAAAAAAAAAAAAAAGTGGTAATTCTTCTTGGCCAGCTGGCTGGTTTTAGCAACTGAAAAAAGGATCCATCTTGCTCTTATCCCAGTGTAAA
>VXCM01000438.1:159849-167791 GCA_014773175.1 Lucifuga dentata
TAAATAGCCACTGGTGAAATGCTGGGCTGGCCAGCTATTCCCCACGGTGTGATCAGTAGTTTGAGTGTCAGCGGTGCCTGGAGGCAGCCAGCCTCTGGGTTCATGTCCTGGTTATAGTCGAGCCGCTTAGGCCAGGGTTGACATCTCTTTCACACACGCACGCACCCACGTGCACACATGCCTGAATTGTGTTTCTCACTGCAAGTAGCTGGAAGTTACGAAGACATTGGATTTAAGGTGATATGGTAAACGTGTTCTGCACTATTCTCTGTCTATGCTTTTTGTCTTGTTACTTACAGTAACTTCTTGTCTATGGGCACTATGTTAAATGTAGCACCAGGAAGTCCAAGAGAAACAGCATTTCATCCCGCCTGTACTTGTATATGGATGATTACAATAAAGCTCTGATGGACTGATTTGCATCTCAATATATAAAGTTTTTAAAAAAAATTTAATTTTGAATTTAAAAAAAAATCAGTTCTGTGTGTGGGGTTGACATGGTTTGTATTTATTCATTACATCACAGTGATGCTAGCGAAGTGTAGTGTTCTCACAATAGAATCCAACTGAATAAACACACGTCTGTATCAGAACCAGATTCTTTGGTATTCTCTATCAGAATGCATGTAACTTTAATATTATACATTAGCTTACATGTATGGTGTGTGTAAATCTTTCCTTCTCCTTGAAATAAACACTGTAGCATGTCAAGGTCTAGCTTTAAAAAAACATGTAGCTAATTGGCATGGACAACATAAAAAAAAAATGTTATGCAATCCATTAAATTCTTCCTGGGTTCATAAAAATGTTAGCTTCACAGTACAAAACCTACAACATACATCCTGCCTTTGTACTATAAATTATATTGGAAAAGTGAATGAAACACTAAATTCAGAAACAGAATATACAAACTTCCAACTACCAGACAAATTCTGCTTTGGCAAATATAATTGTTTTGTAAATATAATTCTGTATCTTGAAAAGTTGGAAACTGACAGCATGGTTGAAATTACACCAATTCATTCACTATCAAATTAAACTACAATATATCACATGAATATTAATAAAGGAAACTGATATATTGCAATGCTGCTGGCTTTGTCTCGCACCAAATTGTAGATAAACCACCGAAAAAGTGATTCATCCTCTGTTGTTGACTGTTAGACCACCACTGCTAGAAATCAGACTCATATTATGTAATATGTTTATGTAATAGATTTGACGGGATGGTGTGTTATCGGTGGAAATGTCATCGTTTGCTTCAGCATGAACAGCAGCACTGAGTGGAGCAGAATGGAGCTGTGCAGGGGTTGAATGGCCGTTTGGAATGAGAGTAATATTGATCTTCATCCAGTCTGCGTACGTCGTTTAGTAAATGCTTCAGTTCATACTGTACATACAGTTTGGACCACTGTCTCCATAATGTATAAATACAGTATATATGTGTGTGTTTCATTATGTATCCATAGACCCTTCTGCATTCATATGTGGAGATGCATGCAACATTGTGTGTGTCTGTGTGTGTACATTTGTTTGTAACGTGTAAGTGCTGTATACCATAGATGAGAGATAGAGTTTCCTCATAAGCCTGTCTGGGCCTTGCATTCCTCTCACTGGTGGAGTCCGATGTATGCAGGCCTTTCAGCTAATCTGGGAAGAATGTCGGGTACAGACACATGTGTTCCATTAAGTCCAGATCTGCGTAAATAATATAACATGCAACAGCTAACGTTACAGGTAACTATACCCCACAGCTGTGCCTTTGGCTTTACAGCGCAGTCCTGCAGCCTATAAAAGGCAAAGCCAACATTGATGGTCATATCTAATGAACAGATGTATTGCACTTTGTTTTCAGAAGGTGTCTTTCTTCAACAAGGGAAAAAGTGACTATTTGTCTGTATCACTTTAAATTGCTCATTGAAATTTCAAAATCTGCCGATGCAGTGACAAATCAGCTTGTTTTAAAAATCTTCCGGAAATGAACGTCAGTATCTTGGAAGTAAGTCTGAATAACACAGATCACCGTGGTAAAATCAGGAAAAATGAATAAACTAGCAGATTTGTAATGGAGACAGGCTGAAATAATCTTGTGCTGCCACTGTCAGATTTTTCACTTGTTTAAAGAAAGTAACACTGAGTTTTCAAAATTGACATGAGTGCCTTGAGAAGATAAAGATTTCTGCAGTGCACTTCTACTGTACAATTAATCACACACATACACAAAAGCTTATCACGTGGCTTGAGTTGGGTGAGACGCATGTCACACCTCAACTTCTATCCTCATCTTCTCTGTGTTCTCTGTGTTTATGGTCTGCCTGCTTGACTCTTCCTGATTGGCTTGGGCCCTGCCAGGCGACGGGACAATGTTTGCTTTGCTGTCTGTCTGGGGAAGTCCCTCTTTCCTCAAACAGGCCAAGCTAAGAGACACACAGTTCAGAGAATGGCAGCCTCTTCCTGGTGCGGTGCAGCATCTTCCTGTGGCTGCTCACCAAAGTTAGGCACAAAGTGTGAGCGCATTGTGTATTTAATTTCTTTACCTTTACATAGAGAGGAGATAACAGCAGAGTGTGCACTGCACCATATTGATCAGAAACACAGGGTGGGTGAGATAAAAAGAAAAAAAATGAAGGTTTAATTCAACACAGTCAGTAAACAGCTGGCAGTCTCTGTAGAAGGTTCAAAGAAACCCAAGCCAGAAAGTGAAAGAGAGGTGATGAGGGTGAGGGCATCTAAAGAAAGGACTGGAAACAAGAGAGAGGTGTTAGAGAACACGTGTAAAGAACAATTCTTCTCGTACTCACAAAATTGTTGTGAGCTGGCAAGTGAATGTGAGGACTTCTGCTGTTGCTGTACGAGGTGCCAGAACTCCTAATGAGTCTGTCAGGGCCAGTTAGCACAGCCAGGGCTGCTCTGTCCCCTGCAGGCTGCAGACAGCTGTTATTAGCCCCGTAATGGCATGCCACGGGGCCAGATTAGCCTGGCACACTAAAGAAATATCAAACATTCACTTACTGTGGCTACTTTGCAGGCTAAAGAAGCTATTCTGTGAGGCATTTGTTTCGCTGCTACACTGGCAAGTGACCTAACAAGCCACAGAACAAAACCTCTCCGCCGGATTTACTGTACATTAGCTCCTCTGCAAAGAAGAAACTAAATGAACTATCTCGAGGATGTACACACATCTGGCAATCTTGCTGATTGTGCCTGAAGACTGTAATGATGTAAACAAATAGTTTCTCACCAACACCGGCAACTTTTGTTGGTTTTTTTGTTTGTTGGAATGGAGTAGCAGAGAGTTGTAAATGAAAGTTTTCTTTAATAATGCTGCGTCATCATTATGTGAACCGTATCGACAAGATGACCACTGTTGTCTGCTCGTCTGTTTTCGCCTTTCTTAATGAGCAAAGGGAGTTAAAACCTTACACAGCAAATACCCTCACCCTGCCTTGGGGGATAGCCCTGTGCTGTATACCGTGATAAGCCTACACTTTTACATCCATATATTGTACTCTGCTCTGCTTAGAACAGAGCATGTTGCATATGTTTGTGCAAATGTGGCTTGTAAGTTTCACTGCTTGGTAATCACTATGTATTTGGACATATAAACACAATCTTTAAAGGTGTTTGTGGTAGTTCCACTATAAAAAGGAGGTCTGCTAAGCTCTGTGTGTGTTTGCCTGTAACATGTGACTGATGAGAAATGGGGGGGGGGGGCNGGGCACTTTTGGTTGGTTCATGGATGTTTTCTCACTTAGTTGTTAAATAATAGTTAAATACATCTCGATGCATAGCAATCTAAAGTCCTGCCTTTAATGGTATTTGTGTCTGTGTTTGCATGTGCATGTTTTTGTGCGCTTTGTGTGAGTGTGTGTGTTGTGAGGTGATAGAATGAAGGTTGAAAGGAATAAGAGGAAAAGAGTAAAGTAAGACTACATACATATATATATATAAAATAGATTATTATATTGTTTCTCCCTCAGTAATCTACATCACAGCCTCATTATGATGTTGTGTGGATCAAATGTGGCAAAGCCGTTAACCGCTGCACGCTGTAGTCATTTCCAAATTGAAATTTATTTTTATCCTATTATCCACCACAAAACATAGCACTAGTTGTAGCATTTATATTAATAAAGCAGACAGAGTCTAGTAGTTTGAAACAGGCTTCCAGCATCTCACATTACTCACTTACACTTCATAGTAACAGAAAGACAAGGATGAATCAAATTTGGTCAGTTAACACTAACAGTTAGCAATGGAACAACAGATGAAAGAAACAACAAATGACTGAGTACCATACCTCTTACTGAAAAAAAAAAAAAAGATGTGAATGATGATCAGGAAATCTCAGAGGTGGAGTGAGAGGCAAGAGAAAAAATTGGGAAAGAAAATTAGTGAGAGCAGTAGTGAATCCTGGGCTGAACGCCACTGAGTTGAATCTTCTTTCCCTGGCAGGAACCACTTGTTGTGAATCATTAGCTTTCTAAGCTGAGAGCTTTTCTCCTGCTCCTTCAGGTTGTTATACAACTGAAAGCAACATGGGGAGGTAGATGGAGGAGCAGACGGGCTTAGAGCCCACCACACTCTCATGATCAGCTGTGTAACGTATACTGTAGCTAACTGGCACGAGGAGACTACAGTGGCATTCTGGATACTGATCACTATAGCTCACTTCCACTAGTGCCGCTGAGCCAGTTATGATGTGTCATGTGGGGGATGAGATTTAACATGTGCAGGCTCTTGCACTTTGCTGAAATGTATGAAACTAACAAAACTACCAATGCCGTGCAGTCTCTTGCCTTTGCACGGGAAAATGAAACCTCAGCACTATTGTGGGAAACAAGTGAATTAATTTACCATGAAGCCCAATAAATTCAAGAATGGATTTTTTTTTAAGTTATGACTGTATTCATAGTCTATTTTAGTGTATTATCCACAATCATTTTATATATTTTTTTTTTCATTGTGCGTTCTTAGTGCATATTTAACTCCACCAAGAATGTTCTGTTTTCAGTTTGTTACCAGGATATCTCAAAAGCAACTGAACATACATTTAAGTTAAACTGGTGAAAAGTTAAGTTGAGCTCAGGAACAGGTGATTTAAAAAAAATTCAGATCCAGATCCAGTAGCAGCACTATAATTAAAGCATTTTGGCCCCCAAATTTTTAAACAACTTTCTCTTAGGTTTCCATTATTTAAGTGTAAACCACCCCTAAACCGATTTTCTCCAATTTCTAATTTTTTTTTTCACATTCTTCCTACAATCATCGCCAGATTTGGTACACAACATATATAGCTGAACCAGAAAAGAGTGGTTCATTTATCTTTTTAATATGCCTTAATTTAACATCTTTATGTAATTTATAACCAAAATTTTGTTGACATGTGCATTGTCTACGACAAGCAATCTTGCAAAATTTGACAGCGGTTTTCCTATAGGTTGCACTACATCAGCATGATCAATTTAAATGGGCAAAATTCAGTTATAAGTCTGGCTAACAGAAAATTTAGCACAACTTATTTCCTAAAATTCCCAGACACAATATAGATGTTCTCCAAAAATCATGACTTCGATCAGCATAATTGTCTGTAGGTTCAGATGCAGATTAAAAATATTTTCTGTTTCTAAGATAACCAATTTAGAGGACTGTGTGGCCTTGGTTGAGGTATATTACTTTCTTGTTTATGAAAGGATTTGGTTCGAGGGATCTACACAAAATAATGCGGAATGTGTTTAAACTTAACTCGTTCTCTCTCTTGCTCTCTCTCTCTCTCCCTCTCTCCCTCTCTCCCTCTCTCCCTCCTTTCAGAGCAGATATGGTGCTGCAGACAGAGGTGTGAGGCTCTACAGTTCTTTGCCCATGCGCCCAACCCCTGATGGCAAGAGACTGCCCTCTACTGGGGTAAGACATCTCTCCCAACCTACTCTCCCCTCACTCCCTCACCCCTTGGTGTTATCTACAACTGAAATTCTACCTTCAACTACCTGCATGTACAGTACAAACAACATTTCCCCACTCCCACCGTGAGTAATGGAGAGGTCCTCCCCCCAGTTGCAGTGTCATTATCCAAATATTGGATNCTCCCACCGTGAGTAATGGAGAGGTCCTCCCCCCAGTTGCAGTGTCATTATCCAAATATTGGATTCGAGTGAGAGCTCAGGAACAACACATTAACATCTACAATATCTACATTTAATTGGTCATAGGTTTTGTTTGTAATCTCTATTTGCACAGGGACATAGCAATGAATCCTTAAAAGACATGGCCAATACTTAGTTTAAAAAAAAAAAAAAGGCCCAGGAAGTTATACGGCCAAAGTCCTACATCGTTGATTACTGCCTTGAGCTTGGCGCTGGCTTCCTCCTCATCCTTTATTACCCCCCCACCCTCAAGCACCACTCACCCCATGGGCTCATGCTGCACCCACTCATTTCCTCTAAAGAAAAAGCCCTGGTTGGGTCCCCAAACCATCGCTAGCCTCCATATTGCTCCCAGTAAATCACCCATCACACTTGCGTGGTATTTTGTCTGGTTGCTTCACATAGAAATATATTGCTGCAACTGATTGAACAACCAACTGCCTCCTGATATTGTTGTATTTTTCAACTTGTTTTGTGTTGATGGACGTTTTTGAAGCTTATCGTACTTGTAAAAATGTAAATACTTACGTAGGTGACTGATTTCTGTATTGTGAAAGTCTTATGATCTAATCGCTGTTAATTGTAAAAAAGTTTTGGAGGAAAAAACAGATTGAGTTCATTGAAGTTTAGTGATGGAACATTTGCAGTATTGTGACTTTGACAAAGTGCTAGAACAGTCATTTTACTCCGTTTGTGAAACCTTTGTTTTTAAAGAAATCTATTAGTATTGTGAAAATCATAATTAGAATCTAGCTTGCCTTGCTTTAATGTGTTTATGTAACAAAGGACAGAAACCGAAAGAACAATGGAGTGAAAAGAGCGAATTTAATTTAATGTGTCTCCTTTTTCATGTTTCACTCCATGCATGTGCTTTTTGAATTATCTCTTCTGTGCCAGGGCTCAGTGAAAGGAGGAGTGGTTGAGTTGGGGGGGGGAGACAGTTTGAGAGTGAGAGTGAGAGAGAGAGAGAGAGAGAGAGAGAGACTGACAAAGCGAAAGCTGTGTAATATTGTTGGTGCACACCTTTTTTAATTACAACAGAGACTGTATTGATGTCTCAGGCCACATGTCCTAAATCATTTATCAAGGGGGAGAGTGCTAACAAAGCATTTCTAAGAAACCCAACCTCTCCCGGGGCCTGGAATCATACGTTATCTAAAGTGAATATTGTTAATGCTCTTCGGTGGAGAGAACCACTTACAAATCATGGGAATGAGTTCCTTGTCAGGACATGCATGAGGTAGTAAAGATATATGCCCACTTTCATCTGATCTCCTGTTGAACAAATTAAACTCCGCATCGAAGTGCTCTATGCAGAAGTTGTTTATAATATGATGTTAAAAATGATATAAAAAAAAAAACAATGGATGCAAAGGAGGGAAAATTTCTTTGTCTTCCATGTGATTTGTTTGGCAATATAAGACGACGTCATCTTTTGTGCAGAGGAGAATTCATCAAAGAAAAAATGCACAGCATAACACAAAAGAAGACACAGTATGCTGTTTTTTTTGTTTTGTTTTGTTTTGTTTTTCCACTCGCTCTTTGCTTTTCTGTCATTAGCTTTAGTGTTATTACTGGGTGCAGCCTGAGTACAGTAGCAGACCGGAGCTACAGGCAGGAGCAGAAGATAAACTGCTTAACATGCAGGAGGAAACCAGACATGTTTCCATTGCACTTATCAGGTGCTGCGGTGTCAAGGTGCAGTAGGTCCTGGCTCCCCCCCTTCTCCTCCCCTCCACCTCCTCACCCAACCTCCCTTTCCTCCCCTCTTCCTTCCCTTGTACACCCCCTCTTTCATT
>VXCM01000438.1:167871-227871 GCA_014773175.1 Lucifuga dentata
CCCCTCCCCTACACCACCATCACCACTCTCTACCCTCGGTTCAGTTAAAAGTGGGCTTGGCACTTCCGCAGCACCACCCCCCCTCCTCCCCCTCCTCTTTGTCAAACTAACCTAACTCCTGCTCCTCACCTCTGAGTTTCCTGTCAAGGTGCAGTTCACCCTCCCAACCCCTAACCACCAGCTTTGCCCCCGCAACCTTTCTTTTCTTTCTTTCAAAGTCGATTATGGCTCTACATGCCTACAGTTCATTTTTTAGAACACTCGGCATGGAGGGCGTGACCCCCCCCCCCCCCCCCCCNCCCCCCCCCCCAGCATTCTGCCATGATCTGGTTTTCCCTGCATGTACACAAATAGGGAGGATTTTGTCATATTGGTGCCTTTAAAGGGAAGGTCTACTCTAAAATAGTCGGTATATTATTTCTTTGTTATTAGACTAATTCTTCCTGATATGAATCCTGAACTCTCCAACATCAGCTCTCCAAAATGCATGGAGGGGTGTGTTAAGTGTGTGTGTAGCGTATAAGCATACAGCTGTGTGTATCATTTGTACTCTGTGCAATAAAAGCCAACGCTGTAGCATATCTCAGACTGAGTTTGATCTCAGATTGGATAAATTTCCGCTGTATTCTTTACAGGGAGTCAAACTGAGCTGTTGTTGGAGTTGTTGTTTTAGCATCACTTCCTCCACAGTGATACATTTGGTGAAAGTTCAGAATCTGCAATAGCACAGAAAAGACAGGATCATTTCAGAATTCTCTCTCTCTCTCTCTCTCTCTCTCAGCTGATTTGGAGCCTTGCATAGTCAATTATGTAGGGACTGAGAGATGGAGTGGGGGCTACAGCTTCCATATTTTGGTGTGATATTAATATTGCATGAGCGCTATTCTGTAGTGAATATCTAAGAGACTGCCTATTAAAGCAGCAGCAGCAGAAGAATGTGACACACACACACACAGAGCAGGGTGAATCAGTCAGGATCAGGCACAGGTCGTTATAATTAGTGTTTTCTAGATTTATTTTGGTAGGACAATAAGAATGAATCAGTCTCCTTTTTAATATGTCATGTTTGTTTATCTCGACACGGCTCATATCACACCATACAGTGAGCATGTTTGATGTTGGAGAGAACTGAATGATGTTCCACTGCAATTGTGCTAAAAATGGAATATGTCAACTAAATAAATAAACAAAACAGATACACAAAGCAAATGCTTGCAGTAAAAAATAAATAAATAAATAAAAAAAAATAAATTTGTGATTGCCAAGATAACTGTGATATTGTAAAGCAGATGTGATGACAGGCTATTTATGCTTGTCACTGGTTGGATATCATAAGGATGGGATATACGGATGGGTCAGGGTCAAAGTAAGAACCCATAAAACTTTAGTGCTGATCTGGAACCAGGAATTTTTAAATAATTTTGTAACACTGTGGTGATAATGATTTTTTTAGGGCATTTTTTGATATTTTGCTAATGCCTTCGTCAATCTCAGTGAGAAAAAAAAATAAATAAATCTTTCAAAAGGTGTAATTTGGTCCAGATCCAGAAAAAAACATTATTAAGTACAATCATTATAATATACATTTCTTTCTGTTTAGGTTAGTATTTTATTAGAATAAGACAAATTTTGTCTACACTAGTTCAGCATTGGCCAAGGTATGTACTCTGTGTACCGTTCTAGTTTTTTACTATCTAATCATCTTCTCTACAGTTACCAAATCAGGTAGGCTATCGCAAGCCTGCCCATCTACTGTAAATGTATTTATCAGCAGACTGTATTTTTCTCCTTAAACCAATACTAAAGAAGTATTTCTTTAGATTTCTTCCCTTGCAGTGGCATTGCTGAGAAAGCCTGGCCTGAGTCGACACAGCCAGTTAGCCTAGAAGCATCCTGCTGGGCCCAACGCTGAACAAGTGCTTGGTGACCTTACAGCACCAGCCGGAGTTTAACAAGTCTTTAAAAGGCTGCTTCTCCACAGTAATATTACTGTTCATGCCTCAAAGACTCTGGATTAAGACCCAATTTTCCTTGGTAAAATGTAACAAATGTGTGAAAAACATCACAGCGAAAACCCAGGGCAGAGAGAAGGATGAAGGGAGGAAGAGAACAAATGGAAAGAAAGGCAGCTAAAGGAGAGAGATACAGTAGAAAGAGGGCAAGGAGCAGATAGGAGGCAGAAAGGAAAAGAAAAGAAAAGGAGAAAGAAAGTCAGAAAAACTCAATATCTTAACACCTCCCCCTCTGCCAGATATATCATCGTAGCTGCTTTCTCTGAAATTCAAATGGCAAGAAGGAAAAAACACAGAAGGAAAAAAAAAAGAAACCTCTGNGGGCTGCCATCTATGTATTAGTGCTCTGTAAATATTACATGAGCTCCACATTCTCTCACTTGTTTGGCATTACTTCCACTGGATGGGTATATTATTTTAGAAACCATGCCTTGTTTATGGAGAGGCATGACCTACTTCCAGACTCTCTCTCTCTCTCTCTCTCTCTCTCTCTCTCTCTCTATTCACTCTCAATCTGTGAAATCTCAACTGGCTGTCCCTGCTGAACAATTACAAGGCAGAGAGACCCAAATGGAGATGTTTGTAGAAAACAACATGTGTATAATTAAGGTTTAATGAGCTCTTGTCAGAGTGGAATGTGCAATTAGATTGGTAATAGAAAATTCTGCATGAATGCTAGTGGCAGAAGCTGGATGTGGAGTGAATGAAAGAACACTCTATTCACACAAGTAGACAGTGCTGGATGCTACATTTGCATTTAAATAAAGGTTAAGGTTCCAGATGCAGAAAGTTTTTTTTTGTTTTTTTTTTGCAAAATGACTGTACTTGTGTTATAGTAAAAGGAAAAACAATTCAGACAACAATTATGGCTGAAATTACGCTTTACTTGCACGGAAGCAAGCAACAACTTGACAACTAGTCTTGTTCATTATTAATACATTTGCCTAAAGACAAATAATGACTTAAATAACAGTTGATGGACTTATTGTAATTGCTTTATTTATAAGAATTTTTTTTTTGTTTTTATACAAGTTTTCCTGATCTGGACCAAACTGCAACTATTGATAGACTATCATGGGATAAATAGCATGATGTATTACTTTTGAAGAAATTAACAAAAATACTGAAAATATTGAAACAATTGCAATGTTAACAAATCATTTTTAAAATTCTTGGACCTGCCCCTAGAAGCTGGATCAGCAACAAAGTGTAATGACTTCTTCCTATGACCCACTCTCCCACCAAGTTTCACCAAAACTGGTTCATACCTTATTGAATAATCATAACATACAACCAACCAAAAGATATGGATAAATACTCAACCTCCTAAATCCAGAATTATGCTATATTCTGTGAAATGGGGACATAATGAGGCGATATAACGCAGATAGTCATGAGCAGGAGTCTACAAAAATTTCCTAATATTCATTCTAAACAGGCAAAAAATAGGTTTATTTATTTACTATAATCAGGTCTAAAATTGCTGTCTGGAGTTTCTTTCTAGGTCTGTTCCTTTTCTGTCCCAGAAACTCACTATTTCAGGGAAGAACACTTCTCCAACAAGCCCTGTGTCTTTTTTTAAGCATTTGTGAGGAAAAAAAGCTCCCTTTTTCTGCTCTCTTCTTCATTTCTGACAGTCTTTTTCTTGACTTTGGGAAATTGCACTTGTGGGTCTGCTGAAGAAGATCCACACACACAAAAAAATTGTGTTTGGCTATTTCTGAATTACTTGACTGGTCCCTAAAAGAGAGGGCCCTTTGTTGGCTTCCTTGGGGACTTCCTTTGAAAGGCTCCTATTGTGTTGTAGGCACTATGATATAATGCAAGTGGATTTAATAGATTTAGTGGAACACACAGACGTGGTTTTCAAGCCCACATAATGGGCTTGAAAACATCTGATGAGAAAAGGATCTGCTTTGGGAGGTAAGCCCCCCCCCCANAAAAAAAAAAAAACAAAAAACAAATAAATAAAATAAAATAAAATAAATAAAAAATAAATATATAATATGGCCCAAGAAGTATGACAGCATGTTAAATTTTTTAATGTAATTGTTTTGCTTTTTTCCCCAACAAATGTGAAATGATTCAAGCAGTACTTACCAAAAGTATAAAGTATCTTTACATCCTATATTCTAAGTTCTTTTCAGATTCCTGTAGGTGATATCGCTTGATTGTGCATGTCTGTGTTTTTAGTTGCGTTGGAAGTCAAGATTAGGCAGTCAGGGAGTTGAACGTCAGCGATGTGTTAGCTTTGTTTTCATTGTGTTAACAGGAGCACAATGGTACGATTGTGCGGCCATCTGAAACCCTACACCTACCCAGAGCTACAGGGGTCAGAGGTGGGGGAGATGTGTGTGTGTCTTTAGCCTGACGAACCATGTGTTTTGAAAGACCCAGAAAGCAAAGAGTAATCCACCCAGTGTTCCATCAAAACCATGCTGCTCTGCCAGCTTGCTCACATACCAGAGTTCTTTTAAATGCTCACATTTTCCAAATATGATTTCATCTTTCCCTTCCTTTGTTGATTTGCAATCTGTCTCATTATTGTAAGGTGCCATTTGAGGAGTGGCCTGCCTCTTGAAGTCCTTCAATATGATGGACAGGACTGTAAAGCCGAGCAATAAACCCAATATGAATGTTATATCTTAACACTGATAGAGGCAATTAAGTCCATCATAAGCGAGAGAGGGAACACTCCTCTCTGGGGAGTCATTCACTTGCATGGTTTAACATGGTCCCCAGCTAAATGCCTGATTTTATTTCTCCTCAGCTCACAGCTTACAGTCTAGCACAAATTGAGCTGATGTTTTTTTTTTTTTTCCACACAATTTGGTCTTTCTGTCTGATCTGCCCTTTTCTGTCTGTCTTCATGTGTCTCCTCTCTATCTCTCTCGTTCTCTCCTCTCCTCTCCATTTTACCGTATTTGTAATGGTAATGTAAAATCTGAGCCGCTCCAATTCATTTTGTGCTCTTTGAGTCGAGAAAAAAGGGCAATTCTGTTTCTCCTCACTAGCTGCTGTGTGTTGAGGTTTAAAGGTAATGAAGACCATATTTCATCTGCATGGAGTTATATGACTGGGCGTGGCTGTGCAGGTCTGTTATGGGAAAATAAATATTATGGAAGGTCTAACTTTGTTATCTTTATCTCACTGGGATCAATGTGTGTATTATTGGACAGGGTACATTACGCAAACATGCAGGCACGCATATGATGTGCACACATTTCAATCATTAACTCCATGCCAAGAACATGATGCATATGCGCCCAAATTGTATATACTGTACTGTATGTATGCAAAACACAAACATGCATACACACACACACACACACACACACACACACACATAAGGAGTGCATAAAGGTAATATACCCACAGCAGCAGAGCCATATCTTCATACACATTCATATGCATGAACACACACCCAACAAACACACAAAGATAATCCATATCTGCTTTACAACACACCAAAGAGCATGGGGGCATGCTCTTTGTGCCTCTGTTATGTCTGTATGCAAGTGTGTGTGTGTGTGTGTGTGTGTGTGTGAGAGTGTGAGCGTGTGTGTGTGTGTGTGTGCCTGCCAGCAAGTCAGTGAATGCTCTAATGACCACAGTCCTGACACAGGTATTTTGACTGTTGCCTTTTTCCATCGGCACATTGACTGACGTGCGATTAGTTACGCTGGGGTGAAGAACTGGGGAGGTGCACACTGTAACCATGAAAGAAACGCGGAGGAGGGTTAAGTCCGTGTGTGTGTGTCGTCCCCCCCCCGCATCGTCCTTTACATCTAAACATCCTGCCTGCAGTTACTGCTTGTGTGATTTGGTTGTGTAGTAAATACAGTAAAGAACAGAGCTCACAGCAGCCTGATGAGAAAAGACTCTTGAGTAATTCAGGTGACAAGTGCTGAGAGAATGTAAAGCAGTCAAAATTAAGAATTTACAGTCTGCACAAAATTCATCTGGTTTAGTCATCTAGTCAGTGCAAAAAGACATGGAAGTAAAGGTAAAAGAGATTATACCATAATGAATGAATGAGTGAATGAAGGCATCTCCTGGCCAATTCTACATAGGATTACAAAACAATTATACATATGATCCTACATGAAATATTAATGTGTAAACATTAAAAAAAACCCCACATATTTTACCTATACAGTACTACTTTCTTCAGCTCCTGTGTTTTTTTTCTAATTAGTTCAAAAGGCTTATATCTCTAATATTACTAAACAACGTTCCAATAAAAGGGACAGTAAAAGACAAAATGACAATCTTTATTTCCCCAAGATCACATTTGACTGTTTGATTTGTTGGAAAAAACTTAACCCGTGCATATAATCTGAATACAGAGACCATATTTTCTTTGATAGATTATAAATAACATAATTTTAAGTAAAGTTCATGATTAATTTCACAGTAAGTACATCTGCTTCAGAGTTATAATATCAGGTTTCTTAAATCAGCATACTGGCTGCAACATGCTCACACACACTGTAGTCTCAAAGAGCGATTTTTGGGGATATGAGGCAGCATGCTGACAAAAGTTGCTCCAACATGTAATTGTGTGTTCATACTCTTTATTGGATAAATACTATTGGTAATTTTGTGATCCAGTACAGATGTGTCCATGTTGAAAGCTTTGGGAGCAGCAATGTTCTCTGATACACAGTATACCAGTCAACAGTTGTTCTATAACCTCTATGCCTGTGGTGCACTTCCTGTATCAAACTGACATTGGTTTGGCTTTACGCAAACATATGGCTATTTATAGCATCTCTCCCACTTTATTTTCTGCCTCCCATCTTCTCTCTCTCTCTCTCTTTCTCTTTCTCTCTCTCTCTGCATTTCTGCTATGCAAACAGGAGTCTGGTGTCAAGTACGTCAGTTGTACGGCCTTACTTGTCCCTTTTCTTTCTCATCTCCTTCATTCCCTCACTCAACATTTCTCTCCTCTCCTCCGTCTCACTGTAGCTTTCCACCTCTCTCACCTTCACCCTCCCCTCCCTCCCCCTTACCTTCTTTCTGTGTTTTCCTTTGCTCACTTGTTTTGCTGTANCCCTCCCCTCCCTCCCCCTTACCTTCTTTCTGTGTTTTCCTTTGCTCACTTGTTTTGCTGTAGATTTGACCGCTATGATTAATGACCTCAAAGCCTCAGAAAAGCAAACAGAGGGAGAGACGGCAAGCTCGGCCTTCCCTTACAAACCTTCCTTTTCTCATACATCAAGCCTCTCATATGTTAACACTGAGCATATTGTGACTTCTCATATTAAAACTGCATAATGTGATTCAGATTACACAGGGCCAAGATTTTATATCCATCAAATTTCACCTGATTACTTCTCCAGGCAACAGTCCCCATCTGACAGACTGCTGCTGTAAAGCATTTTAAGTTTATTCTTAGTGGATTCTTTGTTTTTGCCTGGGCAAAAATAAGGTTATAAATGCAGTTTGTCTGATGAAGCGCTATATTATTACTAAAATATGTCAGGTTTGGGTAAACATTATTATATAGAGAGTCGGCAGGATGTCAGTATATTGTTCAGAGATGCTTCAGTGGGGAGGATAAGGTAGATGCCATGTTATTGTGACAATATAACTTTGATTACGCAACACCTTTAACATTAATAGTACAACTATCCTAAAATTTTGTAAGATTTCCTTAAGAAACGTGTAACTACTCATCCAGGATACATGCATACTGTACATCTTAATATGCTCAGTATTTGCCTGGTACATAGTAATTTAAAAAAGTCAGGACTTTGGGAACATCTTTAAAAACCATTTTTGTGCTTTGTAGATATTTCACATTCTGGTCAGACTATAAAACTCAAACTGGCACAGGGTAACCACAGGCTAGCAAGCTTGTAAAGCTGTAATTCCTTAAAGTCAGACACAGATGTGCTGTTCTCTGTTTTGTATCATGGTACATTCAATTAGCAAAGCTGACCAATCTCTAACCACAAAGAGGCAGCAGATAATTATTATTTCCACAGTACAGGCATTGTTTGTTATTCTAACAGCAATGCTCTTGTGACACTTCTATTAATGGCAGAAGCAGTGCTCCAGGCTTCAGTTTGCCTTTACGCAAATCATTTTCTACTGTTTTGCTCAGTGCGGTCTGGTGTGCAGGTGTAAGAATAACCTCTTCCATGACAACACTAGCATGATGTGATTAGGACAACATGTAAAATAATTTTCCAGGAGCAATAAAGAAAGAGATTTCATTTTCATTGCAGAATACAGTGATTGTTACTCCTTCAAACTAATAGTTCTATCAGGCAGAAATCATTGCACAAAAAGTAACAGTTCCATCAGAGGCTGAATGATAATGTGCAGATGGAACTGAGGCTTCAAATTGAATAATGGTGCAATTAATTGCCTTTGTTCTGTGGTTTATTTGTTACTCTCAAACAAGAGAACGAGGGAAAAAAAAATGCTTGACTGACTACATTCGAACAGAATCTGACTGTTTAACTTTAATGGACAATATTCCTACACTGTAAGCCCTGATGGTTCATTCAACTTAAAAAAAAAAAAAAAAAAAAAAAAAAAAAAGCAGGTAACTCGTCCTAAAAAAGTTTTGAGTTATGTATTGTTGAACAAACAAAAAAGTATATGTTCAATGAACCTAGGAATCTCAATAGAAAAGCCTCAAATGTTTAGGTAGAATGAACTAATATTGCATGGTTAACTCACCCTAAAAATGTTAAGTTATGCATTGTTGAACAAACGAAAAAGCATATGTTCAGCACAGGGAGAACATGCAAACTCTACACAGAAAGGACCCAATCGGCTTCAAACCCAGGACCTTTGTGCACAAAGGGAACAGAGCTAACCACTGAGCCACCATGCCACCCCTCTTGATCACCAAGATTCTATTTTAAGCAATAATTTTGTGCTTTGCTAATAGCAATGGGCAAAACTAANATCACCAAGATTCTATTTTAAGCAATAATTTTGTGCTTTGCTAATAGCAATGGGCAAAACTAAACTTACTTGATTCAACTCAAAAACTCTAACTGAATAAAAAAATATCCAAAAAGTACAACTAACTTAAAATCATCAGGTCATATTGGGTACAATTAACTAACTTGGGTACAACTAATTTCTTTGAGTTAAAACAACATCTGGGATTATAGCGTATGTTCAAAACCGTCAGGTTTGTATTGTACGAACAACTACATACATTTCGTCCCTGTAACATAGTTATAACGTCATAATTTGATCAAGTTTGTACAATTTCTAAAGGAAGTACTACAGGCATGTCTCCATCCAATTACTTGACCTTACAGTAGCCACAGTAATTCATCTCAGCTATTACTGGCTGTCTTGGGTTGTGTTTTGTTTCCTCATAAACAGTTGGTGCCAAATAGTGTCAGACAGGGAGGCAGGGACGGCCTCTGGGTGTGTGTGTGTGTGTNTGTGTGTGTGTGTGTGTGTGTGTGTGTGTGTGTGTGTGTGTGTGTGTGTGTGTGTGCACGCATATGCCTGTGTTTCAAACTGTGGCTGCTGGCTGTGACCCCAGTGTTAATCACACCATGGCCAGAACAACCAAAGGCTCTCTCTCTCTCTCTCTCTCTCTCTCTCTCTCTCTCTCTCTCTCTCTGCCACCCACTTATAGGTAGTTTTTACTCAATGCTTCCCCATTAGTTCAGGGGTATGCCCTCATCCTTCCCATGCTCTCCCCATAAACTCGATCTGTCACCTTACCTCTGGCCTCCCTTTAAGCTCCTTGAGATGGTTGAATGTAAGGTTTGCTCTGTCCTCTTTTCTCTGCAGGTTTTCCCAGCAGAGTGTGAAAGCGCTAAAAGCTGTTCTGACTTCTTAGCCTTTGTGTGGTCTTGATCACTAGCTGGGGGAGTTGGCGGGGTGGGTAAAATGTTAGATGGGTAATATGACTGATAGGCTTATCAGGCAACAGCCTGTATGCTTGGTTGACTGAAACCATGCCATGTATGTATTTATTAATCAATTTACTGAATCATGTGTTGGATGAAGGGTGGCAGGGATGAAATGAGAGTTGAGGTTGGGGAGATGAACTGGGGGTCAAATTAGGACTGTGGATGGATGAAGGTTGAAGAGCCCAAGATATGAGACTCATGGTTGGGGCGACGTGATCTTGATGAGGCATCGTCACTTCATTGCCAACTCCTGAGAAAGAGGAGGTGGCGAGGAAACGGAAAAGGTAGCTTTTAGATAGGGGAGATAAAGGTGCTAGGTTTAGACAGGAAATGGGATGAGTATGAGTGTGTTTTTGAGCCTGAACTTAAGTTAGAATAATTGATGTGAGTGACTGGCTGCCTGGCTGACATGCTGCTACACTGCCTAGATGGTCACTTCCATTGGTTTAGTGCTTCAACATTGTACGAACCACTCTGTTGTGTCCATTCCTTTGTTGCCTGGTGACACCAATAGAATCACAGCAGGAAGGTATGCACACAATTACACACAGAGAAACACACACACGCGGAATGTAGGCAAACTAAGACGTAGAGTGTGAGTTACAGCAGCTTTGACAGGGCCTAATTATACGTGTCTCTAATGAACTGTAATTACTGACATCCACCAGAGCATGGAGGTCTATAAGGCGAGGACGTGCAGTCATTAGGCTGCTGTGTTACGCTGTTTCTCCACTGACTGACTGTGAGATCAACTGATTATCTCTGTTTTCCGTCTCTGTTGTGATGTGTCAATCTCACCCTCTTTGTTTTCTCCTTCTGTCTCTCTTTCTCTTCTCTACAGTTTGACGGTGACAACATGTATATGAATGAAAATAACCACGAGTTCCTCCCCCAAAACCAGGTGAGATCAAATTTGCCCCCAACAGAATATCCCATCTTTTTTTTTTTTATCATTTCATCTCATCTGTAATGATTAGCATTTATCTTTGGAGAGTTTCTGTAATTACTTACAGGAATTCACCAAAATAAATGCTAATCATTACAGTTTACCACAGACAAGCAGTCACATTCATACCTCACAGCACGGGTTTCTGGCATGTATGAAGAAACCGAAAGAATGAGAACGTGCAAACTGCACACCAGGATTAAAATATAATAAATTCAGTACAATAATTAAATTATCCTGGGAGCCCACGATTTACATTTTGGTAAAAGCCAAGCAGATAGTGTTGTGTCACAGACTAAATTTTGGCTCCATTACAAAGAATGTCGCTATTTGAGTTAAAATGGAGGGGGAGTCACCGTATGTTCTTCTACAGTACATGGCAACCATGCCAGATACACTGTGGCACAGCTGGTTGTGAACAACTGGGAAAGCATATGGTTGTGTTTGGACAGGGGGATTAGTGGAGTTTGGGAATAAGCCCATCTGACATACACAGCGGAGCAAGGAATTTGTCCTCGTCAATTATTAGAACCAACCCTTCAGCTGCATTAATTCTGGATTTCTTTTAAATGTTCTGTGTTGCTTAATTTTTATCCACTAGTTTGTTAAACTGTAGTTAGGGACACAAATGTTTCACAGCACATTTTATCGGTTCTTCTACGTGACGCACAAAGTTTATTTAGATATCCAGAAAGGACAACAGTATTATAGTACTTTTAAGTGAACAGAATATACACGTGCAAACACCTGAATGGCTGAAATCCCCCCAAACCCCCCTGCTTTCATCACATACTTCTTCAGAATGTACTTCCTATTGTTACTGTACTGTGACTGATTACACGTCATGCTGATGTGGGCGACGTTTTTTTTTTTTTTTTTNGTTTTTTTTTTTTTTTGCAGAATTACTGATTGACAGAAAACGCTGAAAATGTGGCACAGAAGACAGAGAGAGATGAAAGGATGTAAGAAAAGAAAGACAGAGAGGGAAATGGTGCAGACTAGGACTGAGAGAGACAATTTTGCTTTGCTCAGTGTTCTACTTTGTTTACTCGAGATCCTCTCATATTTGACACATGCCTTGCTCTATTCTCCACTTCACCAAGTTTAGCCTCTCCTTCCCTCTGACAGTGAAAATCAGGGGGGCTTTAAGGGTGGACACACTCACTACAGCAAAACATAGCGATGGCAGAAATTCAGCAGTATCCATAATTTGGACGATACACGACCTGTGCTCCCCAAGTCCTCCACCGATGGATTTATTGGAAGTCTATTCAAGTGGATCCAGTATTTGTCTGATGTGTTGCTTTTATAAAAAAAAATAAAATTTGCAGAGGAATATGATAGCTACAGGGTTTATTTTTCATTAGCCAGTTACTTTCTTCGAGAATCCTGGTGTACAGTATATACACATATTATTCATTATATTCCAGCTTTATCAAAACAAATGATTCTGCCTAAAGCTCACTTTTCTCTGCTTGCTGCTTTATTATTTTATCACTTAACTCGGGCCTTTCTGTCTCACTGTCTGTCTGTCTGTCTTTCTGTCTCTCTCTCTCTCTCTCTGTCTCTCTCTCTCTCTCTCTATTTCTTTTCCTCTCTCACCCTCTGCATTTAAATGTATTTGGGTCAGCGGCTCCACCTCCAAACTGTGTGAAACTGTGTATCTCAGCATTTGGCTGTCTCTCAGTTCTGCTGCTTGGTGTTTCTTCACGTTTCCATTCTCTGGCAAATCTGTTTTACTCATATAAGTATATATGTACACATATGATACATTCATATAGAAAATCTATCCAAATAACCACAGTTAATATTTAGTTGTTCAGATGGGTTTGTTCTTGCGTTGAGTCAGAAAGCAATGGGGTCATTTCCATTGTCATATCGATGTTCCCATGAGAATTGCAGTCTGACCCTGATTAGTTCTCTGCAGTGTTTCTTGTAGCCTGCCATTCTCTCTCTCTCTCTCTCTCTCTCTCTCCCCCCAGTATAGTGACAGAGTGTTAGTGATTAGATGACAAGGTCACAGACCCGGTCTTGGCATCAACAAGCTCATTGTCTGCCCCATTGGCCACTGACCATTGTTGTGGCAACAGTATAGGAGTAGCAAACAACACAAAGCTCCTACTTGTTGGACAATCTCCAGAGAAGACTCGTTTGACTCTCAGCAGATAGAAAAGACACACGCTGACATAAAATCTCCACAGCAGCCTCAGAAGGAAATAAAAGGAACACCTGTTCAGAGTCTTTTTTTTTTTTTCATCATAAAGGTCTTGGTAGACCTTCACCTGAAGTGGAACTTCTCATGTAATACTAAACAGAACAGCACAGAGCAATGCGATTAAAGATAAGGCACTGCAGCAATGCCTTCTCATAGCTTCACAGCAAAGTGACAGAAACGCTATACTTCATCAGCACTTTACCTTGACAATGCTCTGCTTTGATGTCTTTCTCCCTGACTTATGAATTCATTTAGCAGAACTGCTGTTTGAGAGAAATATGTCAAAGAAAAAGAACAGGAATGAGAAATTGGGGGGGGGGGGGGNGGGGAGAAGAGAGATGGAGAAACTGCACAGGGGAATAATTCGGCTAATGGAGTGACTGTTTAGATATTCAGCAGAAGTAGGAACGGAGATTATGATCTTGCAATTAGCGTAACAAGGTTTTATTGATTGGCTGTCGCTGTAGCGTCTTTGCTGCCAAGACGCTGCATGTGGTTTTAACATGCACAGTGTGTATGTGTGTGCATGTGTAGCCTCGCCAGTCACAGTGCTATGAGTATAGCAGAGTACAACTATGTGGTACCATTGAGCTTTGGCCATTTTCTGAGTATCAAATATTATAGATGGCGGAGTTGTAAGAGTCTTTTTAAATGCCTGATGATAAAGTGGAATAATTTGCATTTTCTGCTAACTTTTAAGTTAATGCACTTCCCTCTTTTCCATTTAGCTGAGTTCAGGTATGGATAGGCAGGTTCTGGTAATGAGTGATTTGAAAGGGTTGCCTGCTTTACAACTTTAGAGATTGAAATGATATTTTAACAGTGTGTTTGATGTTATTTTTTTCATTGCAGTTATTATTTGTTTACAAGGATTATGTCAGCTCCTCATCTGTTGTAGTGGCGGGCCGTTCATTTTACACCTAGGCCTTCAATGTGATCCTCCCGCAATTAAACCACCTTCTAATAACCTCACCATGACACTAGGGCTATATGCTGCTGTTATTCGACGTAACCAGCCCATATTCACAGTGACAGTAACCTTTATCGAGTGGACTAAAGTGATTTAACACGAGGCTCAACATCTATGTCAGTTACAACACACTAACTGCAGAGACATCAATAGGATGTAGCATTGTTATGCATTATGACAGGATGCTGCATCACAAATAAACATGGCATAGCCTAAATCAGTGTCATTACCAAAGAAACAAGAACAAACTCACAACAACCATCACATTTACTCATACGACCAGCAAGTAAGCAAAAATGCTGTAAAACACAAATAACACAATCAGATTCAACAGGCTTCTCCACAGATTCCAGCCACATAAAAATCCATCAAACTTACCAAAGCTGCTCATCATCTGAAGACAAAGTCCATCCTCCTTTCTGTCTTTATAAAGAGTTTAACGACACGGCTGTACATTATCGGTGCGTTTCAGTTCCAAAATGTGAAAAAAGCGTTGTCAGTTAATCCATTTCTTCTCATCCTTCAGCCATTGTGTGTTAAAAAAAAAACAACAGGACTAAGTACAAATCGAAACAAAAAATCTAAAGCACTACATCTAAAAATCTAAACGTCAAGAAAGAAAGTTTAAATAAACATTAATGCTCCGTTACGTGCTAGCTAGGTTTACTTGAGTTAGCTAAGCTAACCGGCTCTCTTCTTCTTCTGATGAATTTCTGGCAGGCTGTTTAGCTGTTAGCATAATGCTGTACTCCAATGACGTAGGCCAAGGCCAGCTAGAAGGCCCTGACGTGCAAAAGAATACGCCCAACACCGCAAACTCGAAATCTGATTGGTTAAAATATATGACAATCAACAGCATCGTCCCATTTGCTTAAATAGCAGAGGGGATTCACTCAAGATTCTGAAGGCCTCAGGCTAGATTTTTTCACCCGGAGACAGCACAGGGGAAAAATCTGATTGGATAAAAGCTCTAATTTATATGGGCTGTACTGGAAGCAGCGCAAGTGAGGGAGAGAGTAGTGATGAAACAAATAATAAAATAATAACAAAACTGATGGGAATGAACTTTGTAAAATACATATAGCATTAATAAAATATATATTAAATTATAAAAACATAATTTGATGATTTTGACAATCTCTAGGCCAGCAGAGAAGGCCTTGCTGGCCCTGACTGCACACCACTAGTTGTAACTGTAGTGAGTGTTTGAGTTCCAGCAGCAGATATGTGAAACAAGTAGAGAAGCAAACAGAGACAAATAGATCAACAGAGAGAAAGTTGTCAAAACTTTAGTCTTGATGTGGTCGTAAACACCTGTGGTCATTCTGAAGTTCTCATGATCTCTGTTACTGTTTTGCTTGTTAAATGTTTGTAACATTAGCTTCATTGGACATCTGTAATAGGTCGAGGTTTTTTCACACAGGATTAGTGACTAAACTTATTTATTCTCCAGTCTGATGATAATATGATTAAGTTCTCCACTATAACACCNCCCCCCCCGTGTCGCTCATTTTTCCTCCATATGTTTCTGATGAACGACTGTCGAACACAATCTCTGCAGTCTTTTATGTCCAGCCCCTGACAAATCTATCACCTCATCCCTCTGTGCTCTGAAATAAAGGCCCATTCCACCTTTCCATTTTAGAAGAGTAATTCTCTTGTTTGGCAGCAACCCAAAACCCAGCCAGTCCGTCTGGAACCTCAGCAGAGCCTGATTGGTCAGGTTCAGTCGTGTGTGACTGACAGGAAGCCTGCTGATTGGGGGAGACGGTATCATCGGATCGTTGCACTGATTAAAGCCTCATGGCGGCATTTTGTAAACTCCCGCCGTTTGGGGTCCCTGCACTAGTTCCCTGGCCCTGCTGGTCTGAATTACTGCTCGGCCACATTAGCTTGATTTACAGCTTCCTCCTGCTGTTTAGATTGGAGCAAGGTACCAGAGTGGCAGGCTGAAAAACTCCTTCTCTACNACCCCAACCTGATTCTCCCACTCTCTATTCCTTCCATTCTCTCCTACTTCCCCTTTCTGTTTCTTCTGTTTCCTGCCATACTGGCTACTTGCCTTCCTGATCTTACCTCACCCTTTTCTGTTCCCTCTTTTCGCCTGGTTTACTTCGTCTACATTTCCCTGTTACCACTAGCATCCCACTATTTGTCCCTCCTCGTCTCCTCCACTGTCCCTTTTCCTTACATTTCTGAAAGAAAGAATAAAACTAAAAATCCCTCTCTCTCCTCTCTCTTGCTTCTCAAATACCTCCCAAGCCTTGAACAACATCCCTTTACCTTTCCCACCTACCCCCTCCACTTCTCTCTCCCACTCTCTCTCTCTCTCTCCCACCAATTCTCTTTCTCTCTCTCTCTCCATCTTTTGTGAAAATGAAAACAAAGAGCAGCCCGCCAAAATATTTCTGTAGCCATTCGCTGACGAAGCAGGGAGCGGAGACAAAGCAAAAAGATGTGCAGGCATATTTATTGCGGCAGCAGAAAGATGGAAAGCTCTCTCTCTCTCTCTCTCTCTCTCTCTCTNCCTTTTTACAGTCATTTCGAAAGCCCCTCCCAGTCTCTCTTGCCCCATTTAAAATCCCTCTGTTTGAAATACTCAACTGACATGGCACCACAAATAAATGCACAGCTGTATATTTGTGTAAGGCCTTGCTTTGCCAAGCTGTCCATCGCCCTGTTGCCCCAGGTGATCAGATGAAACTAATGGCAACCTTAATGTGTTTGTGTTAACGTGTTTGGCAACCTTTCACTCCGCTGGATTGAATGATGAGAGACCAAACACTTGCTTGTGTGCTAGATCGTATGCCAAAGTATTATAAAATATTTAACATGGTGAATTTGTTTAGTCTTTATATAACCTGAGAGATTTGCAGTCTCTTTTCAAAATAAAAATTGCTTACAAAATTTTCATTTTGCTAATTTTCCTTAATGTTGAGAAGCAGTGAAGAATTAGTAGAGAGGAAAATGTTCCATTGAACCCAGGAATCATTTGCAAAAATTCCTTATGGTTAATTATAGATGCAGTATCTTCAAGGTATGAAAAAGCCTGAGGCTGAAATTGATCCATGTTGATTTATTTCCTGGCCTCAGAGAAAATGTATTTATTTTATTTCTAAAAACTGATCTAACAGTTTACAGCTTTGGCAACAAAGATGGTGATGCAAAACCTGGGTCAAACAGCTTTAAAAATATTTTTATGTTTTTTTTTAACCTATAGGAGCAAAATGAGCGCAGGCAGCTACCTACTTGGCACCTATTACACAAGATCCAGATCCAAATCAAATCCACAAAATGAGAATAACACTAAATCCAACCACTTAGTTGCAGTATATCTGAATTGACCATATGCAGTAAAATCTGCCCACCTGGAATTTGCAGTTGACTCAGAAACTACAAAAATCACAGATAAAATGAAATTAAACTGTTCTTGTTAGAATTTCACTCTGACTTCATAATCATTTTTATTCTGCCACAATAGAGAAGCTTCTGTGGGCACTAGTGTGACGCATGGAGTATGAGTCGTAGTCCAGAGATCTAGTTAAAGATCGGGCGGTTCATTGAGACTGGAGAGCTGTCTGCTCCAGTCCCTTCCACTCCCCACCAGCCTGTTATTAACAATGGCACCGAGAGTGCGAGGGACCAGATGTTAGTCTCCTGCTTCCACCAGCTGTGCCAGCCTCCAATACACAGCCTCATTGACTGTGAACAAGGGAGGGAGACACTTAAGAACACACTGACAGCACACACAGAGGCCATGCAGTCTCTGACAGAAAGCTGTTGTTAAAAAAATTTAATTCATACATAAATTTTTTTTTTAAATCGCAGATACCAAAAACACATGTAGAAATGGATGGAATAGCTGTTACACTCACGTCAATGCAGGTAGAAATGCAACACTGCATGCAGACATAAACGTGCACAACACACAAATAAACTGACACAAATGGGCACACGTACACACATGCTCATACCAGCCACTTACACATTATCCACTGCTCTCCTACTGTAAGGCAGAGTTATTTGTGGGTGAAAGGATCCTAACAATTCTCAGAATAATACATTTGTTTGGATGACTGCGCCATCAGCGCTTCCATTGTTATTTTTGACATTGTTTGAGTCAGTCAGTAGAGATCCACCAACCCTTTATTGTGCTGTTTTTTGTTCATTTACTTATTCTTATAACAATAATTAGTTTTGTCATTCAGACACAGTAGCACCATTGTCAACATGTCAATAAGGATTTGAGCACAGAAAGTAGGTAAACCAAACAGTTCTTAAAAAAGTCTTTCTTGGTCTTTTTTAGTCTCTTTGTGGACCTGTGTGGTCATAACTGAGCCCTAGCAGTTTTTGTTCTTCAACCTAACAGGACAGACAATGGTGAGTAAAGTTAAAAAGCTTCTTCCTCCACTAGACATGGCTGTTGTGTATAGGAAGAGACAGAACGGACTCTGGAAATAATATGTCTGCCAATGTAACGTTGTAATTCTAGATTCATTCTGTCAGGCAATAAGTTTGATTATGGCCCTTATTTGAAATGTTGGATTCATCTCTTCCCTTCCCCCCCTCCTCCTCTCCATTTTCTACTCCATCTGTACCACCCACCCTTCCCCCCCCTCGTCCTCTTTTCCCCACAGCAGTATCAACGTCGGCATCACAATCACTCTAGATGACTATTGGGAAACCTGAGCTATCTTATGCTCCTATGGTTTGTTTTCCAACCACATTAATGGAGATCACGGTCAAGTTTTCACTGACACCGTATGGCATCTGCATATCATTACTACTGCGAGGTCCTGAACTCTTTCCATGAACATGCCACAAAAAAGCAGTGAAAGAAACAAATACATATTTATTAATAAAAAAAATATATAGTAAAGATGAAAACCTGGATCTGCTGAATTTGTCCACAATTTGCATCTTACTGTTTCACTTCTGTATAGCATTGTGCTGCATTTTCTGCTACTCTAATGTAAAGATTCTAAAGTCATTTGGGCAATACAGATCTCCTCTTGTGGCAAAATCAAGTGCTATTAGTGAGAGAGAAACAGATAGAGAAAGACATGGAGGACAGCCGGAGAGAGAAGTGACAGCGACATATTTACACTGAGACAAAAAGATTAAGAAAGAAAGAAAGAAACAGATGGAAAATCAACATCTTTACAGCATGGAGCTCATGTCTGGACGGCTGCATCAGTTTGCAGAGAAAAAAGCAAGCATGCAACAGACAGAGAAAAACAGACGTAAAGGGAGGTTGTGTTTATTATTTGATAAAGCCTCCCTTGTAACCTCAGCATGTTGTGCAATAGCTCCAGCTTTCTAGCTTCAACTCTACGGTGTGCCACTTCAAATTAGCCGCTCGTGGAGAGGGCCTGCCCTATCTTTGCAAAATGCATTAGTACGCCACTCAGAGCTCATACAGCCTAGGGTTAAACACAAATTATATCATTTCTGTCATCCAATCAAATCACGCTGACCTCTTGACCTGTGAGATGAGTCAAACGCGTAATGAAATATGACGTGGCACAAAAGCTCTGATTCTAATCTGCTCTGACACGCGATCAGATGAGGCTGACCTCCTGACCTTGACTGACGAGTGAGACGAGCACTGGGAACAGGATACACAATGGAGAGAATGGAAGGAAACATAAAAGAAGGGAGGGGAAAACACATGTAATTAGTAAGGTTGGTTTTAGTCAGTGGGAGGTTAGTTAGTAATCACTTCAGTATTTGGGATGAATGGGGCCATCTGTGTCTTTGGACCCCAACGGTTGTTGCTTGGCTTGTCTGTTCTTTCCTTTCCGTGTTGAAATCCATATTTTCCCTTCTAGAATGATAAGTAAACATCATTTTGTCACATAGCAGCATCATTTCCATATGGGGCCAGTATGTTGGAGATAATGGCTGGACTTATAAAGCCACACACTTTATAAGAAAGTGTGTTACTTTGACATGTGTGTTTGATACAGAGCTGAGCAGGACCTCTCCCTCCCTCCCTCTCTCCTTTACTTCATCCTTCCCAGCCTCCCAATCTCTCTCTTTCTTCCACCTTCTTTTCTTCCAATTCATTTAGCAGACAGACACTGACTACACAGTGGTTTAGCATCCCCATTGCCCCCCCCCCTTCATGATTCCCAAACAGAAACAGCGACAGATAAATAATGCAGCCAGGCTTTTCTAGAAGGAGATGAGATAGACTGAGACCAATGGGGATGTTTCAGCTCTACAGATGGAGCAGGAAGGGCTTCTGGAGCAGGGACCAGAACTGTGAGGCCCTGCATGAGGCAGGGCAGACTGGGTAGACTGAGGCTGGTCCAGCCAAGAGAGGAAGAGGAGAGTAGAGGTTTAGGGTGGCTGTAACTAGATCTTTGGCCCCCTGCCCCTCCCTTTGCTGTGCAGGAGAAGGCTTTGTGGTGTGTTGATACCCTTGACATGATATTGCAGCAGACGACCAGCAATGGCTTTAACTAAGCCTGAGTTAACTGAAGGAGATGGATGGATAAAGAGAGAAATTTAGGGAGAAGTGGAAAGAGAATGACAGAGACTGGGGGGGGATTAAGCATTAGGAAGTGATCTTTTTACTCTGACAACCACTATTTTGCTTTGCAGTTGTTACATTAAAGGACCATATTGTCCATTTTGCCTGTTTTTGCATATTCAATTTTCATACACATAATGTTATTGATAATCATTTCCCAAAGCATACTATTGGAATGGTGAATTAATTTTTTTTTTTTCTTAACTTCCAGACGCCATTGGTTCCATTTCATTCTGGTACACTATTAAAATCAACTTGTTGATACTTTAGACGTTCTTGGGTTACGTAATCCATCATTGCCAACAAGACGTGTATTCAGGTTTTTATTTTTTTAAGTTATGTAATTTTAGCATTTAAGCACAATAAAAAGCACAGAGTGAATGTATGTCTCCACCAAGGAATATAGTCCCAAAAGAAGAGCTGTGTTTATCGAAAAATTTAAACGACTGTGACTTCATAAGGCTGCGTAAGTATTAGCAGGCAAAACATAGATTTTTAAGGTGGGTGTATCGCTTGAATATTTGATTTTGAAAGATTAAGAGATTTTGCAAAATATCAGGAAAGCTGAAATACGATTTTATCCTTTGGGAAATGATTGTCAGTAACATAACATATATGAAAATTTAATATATTAGGCTCAAACATGCAAAATGGGTGGTATGATCCTTTAAAACAGACCTCTGTGTACACTAGTAAACATGATCACTCATACAGTAAATATACAGTATAATCTTCCTTTGGGAGAAGAACAGTGAGTAAATGAAAATAGATGATACGCTCAAATGTTTCCGAAGATAAATCCACCATTTTTCTTTGCAAACTGGACTGTGTGGAAAGGAGAGATAACGGGACCTGACTTTGTCTCTGTGAGCGGGGCGCTGCATGGTGGAGATGGGAAGGTACTGGAAAGAGTGTCGGGCATGATGGAAGCAGTGGTGTGTGTGGGTGGGGATTTTGAGCATAAATCACACTGTGACAAAGCTCTCCAATAGGCAGATAAGTGCACATTAGTGGTAAGGCAGATCTGTCATCGTCTCTTGCCTGGCTGTCGGTCCCGCCCTCTCCCTGAAACAAACGCTGACTTGGGAATATTCCAAACTTTACGTCCATAAAGCGCACAAGCAACTCGTCTTGATGCTGTACTTGCGCATTTGTGCTCTAATTGTCTGGTCTTGAGTTAAGATGAACATGACATACTTGCATAACAACACTGTAGATTAAAAAAAAAAAAGCTATTATTAAATTATACTAATCATGTCATCTTTTAAATATACTAAAAGGCATNAAAAAAAAAAAGCTATTATTAAATTATACTAATCATGTCATCTTTTAAATATACTAAAAGGCATTCAAATTTACTGTATATATGAAGTGCATTTACCATGAGATCGATGTCCCATTTGGAAATGTATATCATTAATATACAACTTAATATTAACTGGGTTATGCCCTAAATCCAGACTTCTACAGGCATGATAACTATAATATAATAAAGACAAGATGTACAGATAATGAGCCATTAGCTATAGTCGATATCATCTCCAGAAAGCCTTGAATACTCAGGCAGTGTTACAGAGAGAGAGAGAGAGAGAGAGAGAGAGAGAGAGAGAGAGAGAGAGAGANGGGGGGGGGGAGAGATCTGTGCCAAATAAAAGACAAGCTGGAAAGTTCTCCAATCAATGTTATTTTCTCTCTCAGTCCCACACCAACTGTCTATTCATCTGTTTCTTTCAAATGAAAGGTGTGTTGCAATGTAACACTTACAGCTCTGCGATCTGCCTCTTAATTAAAATGTTACAGATTGTGTTTCGCTCACTGCGCCGACTGAGCATACTGTATATTGGAAATTATCTTGCCAATAGTGTCTCGTATTGATCGGAGTTGCAAAAAGGGACAAGAAGGGAAAGAAAATAGAATGTGTGTAATGCAGATTTTGGAGGAATACGGCCGACTATTGAAAGTAAACCACTGATGAGTACCTTATAGAAACAAAGAGGAAGCTTTTGTTGAAAAAAAACAATTCCTTACTAGGATACATGCTGGTCTGTATGATCCATCAAATACATTACTTTTGTTTGGATTTTACTTTTAAAGGAGAAAATACAGAGAGAGTATACATTAGCCAGAGCGTACATGTGGCTCTGTACATGCAATCTCATTCTGAATGGAGGCATATGAATAATTTATCTTGCTACAATCCAACTGGGAATGTCCTTGGTATTTACATTTTATCATCAAGGGCATTGGATGAGCCTTCACAGCAATCTAACACATGACTGTCCTCTGTCCTAGTCCTGTGCACGATCAAACGCAGCGGACAGAAAGAGGAAATGTTTCTGTTGTGTGGGCATACATTTATACACGGAGAAAACAAAAAGGTTAATGAACATGCCTTGATTGTGATGACTAAGCAGTGCTACTACTTCGATTATATGGTGGTCTCTGCAAAAACTACAGCCAATCACAGCATAGCGTGTGAACGATGATGGTGGCAACTCCACGGGACACGTATGGGGATGCCCTTCACACAATGCCTCTGGTGTTTACAGTAGACAATTTAGTTTCCTTCCAACAATTATGACGGACGTTGAATCTCAGGAAATGTTCGTTTTCTTGTTCATTAGGCCAAACAATAACAATATCCCCAAAGGTTTACAAAGACATCTGTCTTCTAAGGACAGCCCAGAAAATGAATGCCCTCTGCTTTTCATGCATTGTCAAGCAGACAAAGTAAATCAAACTAAGGAAATCACAGATTTGTTTTCATTAGGTTTAACATATTGGTAGATGTAAACGTACAGTATTAATTGCTTAATGTATTTATCCATTCCTTTGTTCACAGTAACATCCTCATTTACTGCAATATTTGTTATTGCAGTTTAATAAGTTCCTGTTATCTGATATTATGCTTACCTGCTTTGCTTAGATTTTTATTCATTTAAAAGACGCAGGATTTAAATCGGCTGTCACTCCCAAACTGGTGGACAAGTCTATTAAATGGTGAATCCACTAATTTTTCACATCAAATTCCCTTTATTTGATATTTTCTTATGTATTATTGATCTATACACATTTTTTTTTTATTACACTTGCAGGGCAATAGGATCATATAGGGACATGACCTTTCAAAAATTTAAAATTGGTGGAATCTTTCTTAAACATATAAACTAACATTGTACAACAGCTAAATCTATGATGTCTATCTCTATACTTTTGTGATGCCAATTGTTTATTTACATCAGTAATGTGAAACACAGTGTAAATCTATATTTTCAGTCATGGCCAGTTAAGAACCACAAAGTAAACTAAAGTGCTTAGTTTTCATCTAGAGGTCAAACTCTTTACATGTTGACCCTTTAAGGTATTTAGCTCTAGCCTTTGTAATAAAACAAGGTTGAGAGAAGCAATAAAAAAATGTGTCTTGTATCCTTCCTCCTTTCCTCCATCTCCTGATGCCCCTTATTTTCTAAAAGTATCTGTTAGAGAGATAAATGACCACTCTGCTACTGAGGATGACAGCCTACACAAAGATGATATTGAATTGATTTCTGAAATGTTGCAGAACTGACTGCTTGATGTATACTGCTCGACATGAATCATAAAAATTCTATTAAAAAACCCTTGAATGGCTGACACCAGAATATTATTTGTGATGATTAATTTGACTCAGTCATTACAATGGGAGTCAAGTCGGATCGTCTCAGACAAAATTGCTTTTCATTCCCCGTTGAATTTCCCTGTGATTTCTCTTTTCTTCTTGCTCTGTGTAGAACTCTGTAGATCTGATTGGACTTACTTTGTCAGTGCTACCACTCACAAACATGCGCTTATTTATTGCCAATCAGCTGTGTTCCAAATGAGATTTTCAAAAAAAAAAAAAAAAAACNAAAAAAAAAAAAAAAAAAAACGCTGATTGACAGAAAGCCAGTCTGTCCTGATTGGCTCTCACCTGCGTCAATCAGGACAGAAATATCCACTGTGATTTATATCATTGTAAAACTACATATTCAAACAAAATCCTTTTCTTTTTGTCAAAGTTTTGTTTTCTTCAATTACGCTTCCAAAGCATTTGTATGGTTACTGTAAAAGGTTAAAAGGTAATAATGAATGATGAAACAGCAGAGACTAAACTGTTTAGTTTTGCTTTTATTATTAGCAAAGTCTTAGAATGTTAAATGTTTATCCAGCAGGTTTTCAGAAGAGACTGAAAATCAGATGGGTAGTTTGCTATACTGTCGTATTAAAAAAAAAAAAAAAAAAAAAACCTACCAGAAACAAGTAAAATGTTTGTAATCTGGTGAAATTCTAGAGTATCAAGTAAAAATAATATGTCAGTGGGGTAGGCAAAATTAATCACTAAGATTTCTTGAAACTAGCATAAAAATCTACAGAACAAAACACTTTCTACCTAACACTCTATGTCGCTATAGGCTGGGGTTAGACTAAATTGATGGATTCTTGGATTATAATTTAGGGTGGTTCATATTTAAAGGACCATACCAGCAATTGTACATGTTTCAGCCCAATATATACAACCAATATATTCTTCACTCTGACTGAGTAATGAAAAGAAACCATTTAACTTACAGTTTGTTGTCACTCCTTCATGAAAGGTAACAGATGCTGGTGGGAGATGCATGGAAAGACACAGTGACGGTCAAGGCTGTCATCTTCGACAAAGGCACACAAAGGCTTTTCCGGTCACCAATGGCGCTATCTGAAGTGCAGAGCCCAATGCAAATCTTCATCAGAAGACCCACACAGTGTTTTTCTGATAACCGCGGGGTGTATCTGACCTTGTTTCTTAAGTCCAATCATCAAACTCCTCTTTGATATTCCAGCGATAAGTTACAAGTAGCTATTAAGCTGCCACTAGCTTGAAATTAGCTTAGAAATAGCAAGAAAATAAAACTTTTAAGATATTAGGATACAGTATATATTTAGATATCATGCAGAAAAACTGACTAAATACCTTATTAAAACACATCAAGACCAGTTAACTTGAACACAGTCAAACAATCCAGTGCAGACGTGCTTGATTTGATTTTCCCCTGAGAAGCAAATAAGATTAAATCTTCTTAAAACAAGGTCTAAAGACTTTCTTGGATTCCTGTTTTTGTCTTTAATCATCATTATTTTATCTATTTGCACCTCTGTTACTTTGTACATCAGCAACACATAGCCTCGTGTCAGATACAAAGCGATGAGGACTTAGCTTCAGTTTTGTGTGGTCGTGAAGTATATGCGACTTTCTTAAACTTCACCTGTCTCACTTTTTATCTCTCTCTCTCTCTCTCTCTCTCTCTCTCTCTCTCTCTCTCTCTCTGTTTGCCAGAGCTACACAGGACAGAGTGGTGGTGGGGGAGGAGGTGGAGGAGGTGGCAGTGCCAGTGGAAATGGAGCTGGGGATGAGGACTATGAGATCCCCCCCATCACTCCACCTAACCACCCTGAGCCTCCTCTTCTTCACCTGATGGAGCATGACTCCACAGGCTACCTCTGCCACTCACTGCAACACAATGGGCTCATCAACCCGTATTCCTACCCTGAGCTGCCCACGCTCATGATGTCTAACATGCTGGCACAGGACGGCCATCTCGTTTCCAGCCAAATGCCCTCGGTGAGTAGTCCTATATGGATTGACAGCATCCTGTGGGAGGCAGCTAACATTTAAAGAACTTGATAATATTCTCATTGATCATCCTCTATATTTTAATAGAGTTTAAAACAACATTTTAAAAAAAAGGAGAAATAAACTTCTGTAGGACACAATTTTAATTCTGTTGAGTCAATAAGCAAGTACCACACTGAAAACAGATACGAGAGCAATTTAGAAAAACGATTTCAGCAAAATAGATGACTGAGACCTAAAACAGAAGAGTGGAAAAAATTTTACTTTTAAAATAAGTTTCAAAGCTCTTGGGATATTACAAAACATCTGAAAGAGACATTTAAAAAAATATATGTCAACCCTATCTCACACAGCCTCATAATATGAAACTGTTTGCAATGTTATAGCATGAATGTAATTTTCAAAACATGGAATGGGGAAAATAAGACTAAGTGAGGGAATTGAATGTTTTTTCAAGAGTAGTCATGTCAGCTCTGATGCATGGAGAAAGGGATTGTGGGTAAATATATCAGTATCATATCTATGTAGACAGCTTGCATCGGTCAATCTGTCAAGCCTTAGAACATGAATACACTCTGATTACTCCCTCAGCTCCACACAAAACTACTCCTCCACAAATTAGCATCTCTAAGCCATAATTGCATTCATGAGGAATGCAGGAAATAGAGCTGGTTTGCATAATGACTGGTGTTTGATGCTTCTCTATCACAACAAATGATATATGTAAAGCTTATTTGTAAAACATAATGTATAGGCTGGCACAAACTAAGGCTCTGTGTTTAGCAGTCTCTTTAAAATTTAGATACAGCATCACAGGAAAAAGAAACTGTCTTGCAAATAATCTCTAGTTTTAAAAGTGAAGAACTTTGAATTCAAAGTAATTCACTAATTCAGTCGTTATCACATCGTATTCAGTGACCAAAATGTAGATATTGTAGTAGAGGGGCATCTACGGTTGTTTCTTTAGATATTTGTTAGATATTTATTTGCATTAGATATTGACTGACATTTCATTCAACTCTTCCCTTTGAATCATGGGGAGCTGTCAGTGTTTTTAATTGATTTCAGAACTGCAGAATTCTGCTTTGAGTATGAGACCTCAGTGAAATTCACATTAATAACAAAGAATACGGTGAGCTATTATATACAAAAAAATTTTATGTCCAATTTTATGTCCAAGGTTTGATGATCATAGCTCACTATAATTATTAACATGTTGATGCTGATTCCAACAGCATAAACTGAACTTACAGAAATATACTTGACAATGTCAGCTATTCTGCTAATATAGTCAATTCTGTGTATCTAAGGAAACCTATACACATTTTTAATATTTCTGTTTTGCCGAGAGGGTTCAGTAGAAATGACCCTTCAGGTATATGTGAAAAGTAAACAGGATACATTTAAAAATATAGATGTATATAGCAAGCAGGATTATTATATGGCTCATCGCAAACAAAATAAATAAATATCACTCACAGTGTAGCCAAAAAATGGTTTAATAAAGATCTATAATATGCAGTATATATAATGTTGGAATATTCCCTCAGGTATTAGATTCATATGCCATTTGTCTTCATATTCATTTCACATTTTGGTCATGACCTTTACTGTGAAGACAGGAGTTGATTGGCCATTCTTTCGCTTGGCAGTCAGGGTATTTGTTACTGTTATAGAGGGCCACACATGGTGGTTTTAATAGACTGATGGAGGTTGTGTGATAAAAATGTATTATGTTTAAAATGTTCAGCTTGAATACTATGAGCATATATTCAAAACACATACTGATATATTTACTGTTAAGGAAAAACAGCTTGGAAGTTGTATACTGGTATGATTTTAAAAAGCAGTAGAAAGAAAGGAGTAGAATTAGCTTTTTTCTCTATAGGGTGCCTCCGACGTTTCTGCAGTAATGTATTTTATAGATCCTGGATATTTCTAGTTAGAGAGGTTCCTTGGACATGCAGCTGAACGTTTTTAGCTGGGCTGCTTTAACGTCACTGCAAAAAGTAGCATATAAAGCACAGTCAGTCATTTCTGAATCAAATAGTCTGTCTGGCTGAACCACCAAACCGTAGCAGAGGTTCATTTGTACTGAAAACGGAGTGTCTCTTAAACTGGTTGCCTCACCTTGACACAGTCTGTTGAGCAGAGTAATTAAGCAAACTCTGCAGTTCAAACATGAGATGCTATCATTATGAATATTTCACTTGACATTGATAGATGAATAACGAGGGTTAATTCTAATTTCGGGCTGTTAAGAGGGTAGAAAAATGCAGGATTTGAGTATTATATCCAGATGGATTGGGATTTGGCTACCGCTTTTGTTGACGTTGTACTGTATGTGTGTGTTCAAGTGTGTCGACGTGTTTCTGTGTCTTCACTATAAACAATATCTGTGCTGTTGAAATGGATCCACTACATCTGGAGGTCAGGCCTTATATTCAATCTTGAGCACATTGAAAAAAAAATCCATTAGGGTTCATCTTTCCTGCATCAGCCATTCTATTGTGGTGCTGCAGTGAGATCTGTTTTCATCAGGCAGATTCAATACGTGAGCTGGGCAATGAAAAGAGAGCAATAGAGTTGGATGAAGGGGGGGGNAGGGCATTGAGGAAAGCAAGAGGAAATTACAAAGCAGAAAAGGTAACCCTTATTAAAAATGACCATAAACCTCCAGTCTTCTGTACCTCCAGTCTTCTGTACCTCCTGGATTTTATTATTAGATATTTTAGGAATAATTCAGTTAAGTGAAACAGTGTTATTCTCTCTCTCAACAAAGGCCTGAGAGGCTCTAGTTTGAACTATACGATTCAGGTTTGAGGACATTTGAAATTCTTCCTTTGCAGGTGTAACAACATAAACATAAAATAAATCAGATGATTATATGAAAATGGATTTATAGCAGAGTAGCATTACAGCAGCAGCTGATCATGGCCAGGGAGCTCTTAGAATAGGTAGTAGTCTGTTATGATAGTTACAATGCTGTGGTGAACTATAAAAAACAGAAAGGTGTTTGGAGTGAGATCAATAGGTTGATATGACAGGGATGGGAAATCATTTCTCCTCCAGGCTTTTATAATATAGAAGAGTTCTTGTCTGAATTTTTTTTAAAAACTGAATATGAATGTATTTTATTAAAATATAACCTAAACAAGAGGTATTTATGGTCACTTTCTCATCCAAATTGGTAGCTACTTTTTAGGGTTTTTTTCTTCCACTGACTCTTAAAACCTGAAAGACATAATTGACTGTACTCTTCTCATTTTGTAAAGAGGCCATTTTCAATTCATAAGGGTTTTTAACTGATGCTTATTGTGTTGCGGCCTGAAGCCCCTCCTCGCCAAACCTGATATCTTTTAGAGAGCCCTTTTTTCTGATGCTCTGATGCACTTGGCAGGTCCTCTCTCTCTCTCTCTCTCTCTCTCTCTCTCTCTCTCTCTCTCTCTCTCGCCCTCTCTCTGTTAATGCCCCCACTGTCATAGCATCTACAAGTTCCAAAACACATTAGACATTTAATAGCCATGCTCAGGTTGCACTGATCTTATCAATACAGCCCAGAAAGATACACATCTCTCCCACTACTGGCAAAGAATTTCTAGACTCACCGGCGAGTGAATGAAGCGGCCTTGTTGTCTGTCGTGTCTTTGTTTACTCGAGCACTTGCCTTAAGCAGAGCTATTTTGTTATTGGCTTCATAGCTGTATTCATATGAGCATCACACCTGTGCTGTGACAAGTAAATGTGCAATAACCAAATCTGCTCAGAAAGGAATATTTTATATTTGATTATAATACATTTGAAATCCTCTGTATTGTATGAGCGTGTGAATAATTCTTCCAAGTTCATCAATGATGTGAACTATGTTAACCATCATCAAAGTGGCTATAGTATGATATTTTGAATATGTAACAGATGATGAATGTATAATTAGCCAAGAGAGGGTATGCATAGCAGCTATGTATTAGCTGAAACAGCTATATGCAGAAGCAGCCTTATAGCTCCATCAACCTCCTAGTATTAAAGACATAATATCTCATTTGTTATTTTTTTTTAATCCACCTGAACAAGGGTGAGTTCATTTGTAATGAGGGCTGTGCCACTGTAAAGACTCGTCATTTGTATTCATATTCAAATTCTTTCTATCATTCTTCTTTTTCTCCCTTTTTTTTTTTTTTTTTTTTGTTAAAACATTTGAATGCATAAGCACTTTATCTTGACACAGTTGAGATTAATTAGGCGGCATTAATCCTAGCCTGATTGTCATATTAAGGTGTGTAGATGCTTTTGCTTTCCTTCTTGCTTTTTCTTTCTTACTAGGGATTAAGTGATTCTGGCAGGTGCTCACTCTCCAAACCTGTGTGAATGAAATATGAGCTGCAATGTCAACTGAACTTGTCACAGACAAGCAAGGATGAATTAATGATAAGAGAGAAGAGGTGTGTTTTTATGTGTTCTATCAGATGGAGGATCCTAGCAAACATATTAAATATTGTACATCTGCAGGTTTCTGGAACATAGAAGAGCAAAATGGGGATTAAAGACTTCTCAGAAATAAAATTTTTTGTTTAGACTTCCATTCTATTGTCTACCATCCGAATGCATCTTTGCCTTTGCCTTTGCATTTATTTCATTCAAATGCATTATGTGTTGGTGATATCAAGAAAACCTATTTCTCAAAGGCCTTCATTTTTCATCATTGGTTAAATGGATTAGAGCATCTGTGGAAAATGATGGAATGTCTGTCCCTTTTCCCCACAGTTCAACAAGCCCAGTGATAGAACAGGACTTGTATTAGTTATTCCAATGTTGATTCAGGCATAGATGCTTTGGAATGATCAATGCCTGCAGCTGAACAAAAATCACTTGCTTGTTTGATGGCCTCTTCAAATCTTCAAGAAAAGAGAGCACTTTTCTTTAAACTGCTTTCTTTTTTCCCCACTTTTTGTGATTATTTATTTTCAAATTGTCCCTTAGGCTAATGTTCCATTTTGGCATTTTACACCTCCCTTTCCCATAAATGAACCATCACAGCCATAAATCACTGCACAAACAGAGACTTGTGCAAACCCTGAAAGGTTCGGAGATTTATGTAACACATTCATGTTTTCCACTTCCTCATTTTAGTACTCCACTGGTAAAGCCTAGCTAATAAAAGGTCCTATTAATATTTCCTGTTGCTTAGCAACGGCAGGCAGCAAGTAATAGCATTCTGTGGAAAAATAGATGACTGATAAGGAAAAATTCAATTCTTTTCTCATCTCCTGGGAGAAAGTGCCTTATTTCTCTGGCAATGTGATATGAAATTGTAGTTATATAGAAATCTCTTAAAAGACATATAACTTATTTTCCAATTTCATTATTTTCAGGGATTTTTTTTTTTTTTTTTTTTTTTTATTGCTGGATGGAATAGTAGCTCATCTTTTTTTCTGCTTTATAAAGTCAATTAACCTATCAGATTTATCTCAGGTACTTAATTTCTATTTTTTAATTTTCAGTGATTCTTAAGAGATGGTGTTGAATGACATGCAAAGAATTTTAACGGGATCAGTTTTGTTAGACAAATTGCATTTAATTTATATTGGAGGTGTAATTTAATTCTGGTTAAGTATAAACATGGGCCAACTTCTACAGTAAGCACCATACAAAACCTCCTCTAATAATGCTACTTATCGCTGCCATCATGAGTGACAGAAGATGATCTCTACAGTGAGAATTTTTACTTTAAATAATTCATCATATCATATATATTTTCAAAAACAACCCTGTAAAAGATGTGTTATCACACATGTTGTTGTCGTCCTCCACCATGCTGTAGATGTGATCACCACTGGCACTGAAGAACAGAAGCCAAAGAAACAAAGGCAGATTCAGCATCCGCAGATAGCCAGTGTTATGAAGCAAATACACAGATAAAGGATTTTATATTACACTTAGCCATGGGCCCCTTCTGTGATTTATCATGCCATGAAATCATGTCCATATTGCACTGTGCCCTATCTCAACCATCCATCAGCTCATTCTTCTTTCACAAGGAATATTTTGCCTTGGTGGTGATGGAGAATGTCCCATGTCATCTCACTTGGGGATGACTCCCCTGCTGTGCAACCAGTTCAGCATAACAGTAAAAATATGCTTACTGGTGTGCCCAAGATTGGCTTCATTTAATAAAATTAAAACACTTGGTGGATTTGTCTAACACTGCTAATTGAGAGTGTGCTGCATTTAACCAGGACCAATACTAGCTTTAACCCATCATGGAAAAAATCCATCTGCAACTATGCTCAAAATTAATATAGAAAGGAATGCTTGGCCAAAGCCACAAATTGTACTCCATTTTTAATTGCGTAGTAAATCTTATANATAGAAAGGAATGCTTGGCCAAAGCCACAAATTGTACTCCATTTTTAATTGCGTAGTAAATCTTATAAAATTGGTGAGACTGTGTCATCACTCCATTAGCATTTGGTGACATGTGATGCCATGAACTTAACAATTATAGTGTGTCATAATGAAATATAGTAGGTTATTTTATGGTAAACCACTGTCTGTAACATCTGTATAGTGAAAACACTGGGAAAAAGGTGAAAATGGCTCCTGTCAGAAATGTGTGAAAGAAGATTTTATGCACATGCAAATCACATTGGCATGACTTCTACATGTGCATCTATATTTAAGTTTACATGTGTGCATGCTGGCACAAATTTGTGCACCCTCCATTCATCTGAGTGTTCTTTCTTGCTTTTGTGCTCATTATTTCTGCATCTACATTCTATTTTGTTGTGCAAGTGTGGGCACGCCCACACACATACACACAAAATATGTTTGACATGGCAGTCAGTGGTCTCATTAGTGGGAGCAGAGAAGCCTTGCCTTCTGCTGTCAAGAGTGTGTGTCCCCACTGCTCCTCACAACCGTCTCCTACATGTCATGTCAGGCAAGGCTCTGATTCTCTGACGCCGTGCTTTGTGAGGTGAGCTCAGAGACACACCCAGGCTGTGTGAGAGTGAAAGAGGGAGAGAGAGCAAGAGAGAAAGAGAGAGAATAACAAAGAATGAGGAACAAGAGAGAGGGAGAGCCGGGGGTAAGAAAAAAGAAAAGAGAAAAAAATAAAAGAAGGTTCTGACATTACCAATAATGAGGAACATGGAGGATGGTGCAGAGGGGGACATCATGACATTAGCATCTCAAAATCAGCCATGGCCTTGTTGTTGCCACAGATTCGCTCTGAGAAGTTGGTACAGTACTTTTCAAGACAACAATCAGTCACAAACAGGAATATCAGCCTCACAGCATGAACATGTCCAGCCATACTCCTAAATAACCTCATTATATAATAACGATGCTTACAAATTTATGAAATTTGTTGGAATGGACACTTATTTGAGAGATGTAATGGTCCATTTTATCAATGTGGATATACAGTATAAGACTCCACTAGAGTAAAATGAATCTCTTAATTATTTCCTTATGCTATTTATGACTAATTACTTGATCACAATTCAGGACAGGAGATGTAAGGGCAGGGAGGGCAGGGATGTTTTGTTTTTTTTTGGGGGGGGGGGGNGGGGGGGGGGGGGTTCATTTTTTTGTATATAATTTTCCAGTTGACTTACATTTAATAGTAACATTGAAAGTGACCTCAGGGTGTGTTGTTGGAGATACTGCCAAGCTAATAAATAAAATGTGTCTTTTTAAACACAGCTGGCTGGTGTCTACCTGGAATGAATAATATTTAATAAATGCACCCTTGATACATTAAAAATATATTCAGTTACACTTTACTATAGTCTTTAGACTCTTATATTTCTTCTCATCATATTTGCTCACACAGCTGATGACACAAACCCACATAAGCAAAATTTTGCCTTTGCTTTCATACTTAAGCGGCGTTTCATTCATAAATCCATTCTCCTATTAATGCTCCCCAGCATGTGTGTAAATGACCCTCCTGGGTATATATAAGCTTGATAAACCAAATACATGGATGGAGGGAGAAAGAAGACACAGAGAGAGAAAGAAAGCATGAGGAAAGGAGGAGGGAGGGTTTGATGGTAGAAGACTCTTTGAGGAACAGAGTTGTTAGTGCTTTGCCCTCCGGGTGAATGAGGAGTAGCTTTGAGGGCTATGAGACCCCGGCTTGGCTTCCTACCTAAAGGTGTGTTTACCACTGTGTTGCACAGCGGCTGTGCTTTTGAAGGATCAGTCTTGAACGCAGCTCTAATTAAAGCTGTCATGGCTGGGTGCCTGCAGGGATAATGTTCTATTATTATAGTCATTTGTTTCAATTAAACGCTGGGTGATTTTACAATAGCAGCCGTGAACCTGTGTGAGTGAGCCATCACTCTAAACAAGATGGCTCCAGTCAAGCAAGGAGTAAGGAGAGAAAAGGCTCAAGACTCAGAACCATTGATCACTGTACATCCATACAGGGCAGGACGGGATGAATAAAGAGCTAAATTTGATAGAGCTCTTGAAAGCAGTTCAGTAGGTGATGTTTTGTTAAAAAGATATCATTCAGCGTTATAATAAATGCTTAATCTTGAGAAATGAAATGAAATGACACTTCTGTGTCAAAGTAAGTGAACTGGAAGTGAATTGACTCCAGATCCTTCATTATAAAGTGACACATTTGTATTAGCTGGAACAAATAAGTTGAATCGTGACCACATCATCTTTGCTTTAGTATGACACCAGTGCGATAAAACCTTCTATTGCAATTAGCTCTCTATCTAAATGATGAAATAGATCAGCATAGCGACAGAGCAAGGTAAGCTGTTTTACTCTTCTCTGGCGTGAATCTCCCCTTTCCCCTTGTAACTGTGCAGAGCTCTCCCTCCTTCTCCCATCTCTGTGCTGGTGGTCAAATCCCCTTAGCTAAATCAAATGGTGCAGGCAATTGGAGCGGCTGTGAAACCATTTCAAAGGTAAGGTCAGCAAGAGCAGGAGAACAATGGCTTTGTGATATTCCATCTCACACACAATGTGCTACACATAATTGGAAAGCCTTTGTTATTTGACTCCCATTTGACTATGATGTACAAGATGTGAATACAAACACGACAGGCATAACGATGGCAGAGGAACACGATCACACTGAGTTTCCTGGCTTTACATCACAGTTTAGATCTGCTGGCTGCTCATCACCAAAAAAAAAAAGCAATATCTAACTTCCTGTTTAACTTTACAGATGGATTTTACTTCTCCCTTAATGTGGTTTTTGTCTCTTTTCTCTTGCTCTTTCTCTATCTTTTCTTTGTCTTTCTTCTTGTGACCTTTCTCATCTGTTCTCCTATCTTGGTCTTTCCTTCTGATTTGCTTTTTTCTCTTAGGCCTTTAAAACTCACAACAACATTTCTGAACGTTAAACTCATAACTGAACACCAAAGAGGAGTCTGAATCCAGCACTCTAAATAAATAAATGCAAACAAATAATTATAAATGTTGTAGACCATTGTGTTGCTCATCTTACTACTTATAGCATTTCTGTGGAACCACAAACTTCAACTATTCCCCTCCTAAAAAGATGTATTGACTGCAAAAAGATTTCACATCAATATGATGGGATACACTACCTATTAAACAAGAATCCCTTAATAACATCTTAATTCACCGCTGAAAACATACTAAACACACCAAGTCCCATATGTGGTCCATTAATTTTTAAAGGCAACAGCAGTACTGCTTAAAAGTAAAACATAAGTCTTGTATATACCGTATCTACTGTCCGATATAGAAGGAAAAAGGATGTGTGGGTCTAAGTTGCAACTTATAACCATAAGATGTGCGCCACTCAAAAGATGATTGTTTTTATGTGACATCAATAGTCAAGTGTAATTAACAGCACATCCTGTTATCTGTCCACAAACAAAAATAGTATGCCAGCAGCCAAACGAAAAGAAGAATGTACAGTAGATACATACAGTACTAAAGGCAGAGAGCAGTGACCACAGTGTTACTGTGCCGTTTGGATGATACCATTAGGAATTAGCATACTGTACCTATGGCAACCAGCAAACTTTGTCAGATTCTTTCATAATATTTGTACAGCCGTCAGCTGCTCGCTTTATTTAGCCTCTGTTGATGGTGCTATGTGATAACCTTGCTCTTTCAGTCTCACACAGGTGAAATCACCAACTAAAAGCACTCAGAGACATTTAAAAAGGACATTGGAATCATTATTATTACAAAATTATCACAGTGGGAGCGGTTTGAGTGAGGACATTAGCACTAATGCTTTAGAGATTATATTGAACTGGTTACATATGCTTTAAGTAACTGCAGTAAGATAATGTGCTTTTATATAGGTTAGGGGTCTGTGTCTTTCTACTTGCACTTACGTCTTTACATACTGCAACTTCTACCATCATCATCATCCAAATGTAATGGTTTATGTGTGTTCATTATATCTGATGACTAACTGCTTCATTAGTTAGCACAGGAACACTCCATCGTAACTATGATTAAACCTGAGTTAATGTTGCAAAATATGAGACTAAATATAAATATGGGCAGAAATGAGTCATGGACAGGAACATGTTAATAAATACCATAAACTATTACATTTTTGTAGAATCATACCAGGCTCCCCACCATGCCATCTCAATGATTCACTATGGATGATTTTGTCTTAACATGTCACATATTCTCACAGTTTACAACGACCTGGTTTCAATTAATTATTTATAATAGACTTCAACATAGATTTTTGTTTTTCATAAATACTCCTGTCATTTACAGTCTTAAGATGTCCTGGTCACACTTTCATGAGGCTGACACTCAGCAGCCACATTATCATCGGGTCTATCCTTTGTGCACTCGTCTGCTCTGCATGCCTCTTTCTTGTTTATATTAAACATGGTGTGGCTCAGATTAAAGGGTGACAATTTTGTCTGGAGGCTGTTGCTATGGAAATATGTCTGCCATAGCTATGATAGGCCATTCATGTTTGATTAATTGGTTTTTCAATGCTTCTTGGTTTGTGAGGACCCTTAAAGAGCAAATCCATGGAAAATGGAAAATTAATGGATTTCTGCTTCCTTCTCTTTTCCTTTTCTTTCTCCATTCTCTCTGTTAGTACTTCTTTCACTGAAGCTATTTCCCCATATTTTAGGAAGTGTGGTGATGGTGTTTTGGATTATGATTGGAAGTTGGAGGTTGCTGTGGATGGGGGAGGTTAGAGCTTGGTTATTTGGAATGCAAAAGGAATTTCTTTGTTCATGGCTGCCTTTTGTGAGCAGCTGCTGAGGCAAACACAGAATCTAATGTTGTGTGAATATTACAAGTTTTCAAAGCAGACCAGAGCCTCGTACAGCATTACTTTGCAGTGTGTTTTTATTCTAGCAATCTACTGGGACCAATTATGATTACAGAGCCAAACCTTCACATCTGAACCTCTGCTCATGTTTATCAAGACCTCATATGCTAGAGCCCTTTCAATTTGATCTTTTTAGCGTTGTACTAATGTGTAATGTATTATTTAACTCATAAATATTTAAAAGCGCTAACAAATGCTAGTTCATCACTTTCTGATCTGTAAATTGCCAAACATTCCCATTTATGCCTGCATTAAAAGCATCCCTTGGACCATGTTCATGTCTTGAAGGAAGCTTTTGATGTAGTTATTGATAATCATTTAAGACCACTAAGAGCAGAACTTTGTGGAAATCTTGTTCTCTAATTATTCTGAAGTGGTGTTTTACATTTGGGGTCTTTTGCCAACAGTGAGGACTGTTTTATTTTATTTCTATTTGTCAGCCCAAGTGTTAGAAACGATAGTGTTTAAAGGAGGCAGCAACTAGCATTTGACTTCCTCATAGCACATAATGTAATATATCTGCAAGATGGCTGATCAGAAGTGTTGATCATTGATTGCTGTGCCAAATGCTGAGATTTCTGGCTTTTTGAAATTTAATTTCATTGAAATGGAACTGAAGGGCACTGCAAATCTCACCCATCACACCCCAGGACGATGATAAATTGATCCATAGATGGGCTGAACAACTGACTGGTAGTTGATAGAAGCTATGATTACTTAATGAATTTAATAGTGAACTCCCTTGACAATGTCATGATGGTAAACCTGCATTAACCAATATTTTTGATACTAACACTGAATCAGAGAGCTGTATGTATTGTGAAAAAGCCACAGAGAATTATTATTATTTATGCTTTATGTTTTGGTCCACAAATACAGTGTATGAACATGTATCAGGTGAATAGAAACACAACTGATGCATAATGCTCATGTTGCAGTGAGTTTGCTGGATGTGTAAGAGGATAATAATTTTCTAACATGTTCAAATTGTTGGATGAAGTTGGTCTGAGACAGTCCTGTCTGGTTTATCTTTATTTTTCTGACAGATATTTAGTTTACTTAGCTCATTAATTGCACAACAAAGTACAAAATTCAAGGGAGCTTCATCCCATGATAATCTGCATTTGCCCTGGGATGAAGATCAAGTTTATTTCATATACCAAACAAGCAAAATAAATGTGACCACAATTCTACAAATAAGCGAAGAAAACAGTGTTATGCTACTGTCCAGAACAAAAACAGTGAAGGAAGTCAAGATAATTTCAACCACAAGCCTCAACAATGAGACAGTAACAGGGTTTGTTGTCTAATTTATTCTCACAGGCTTACAGTATTTCCCTCATTACACAACACATCAGAGCTTTTTCTAAACATGCACATATACATTGTCACAAATTCAAAAATGTCATCTCCACTTCTAAATATTGGACAAGAATTTCCAATGACTTGCATATTTGGCTAATTGGCAATTTTTATACTTTGAGTAGAGAAGATGGTAAAGCTGGTGTTCTTCTCTCACCCCAGATGCAGGAGATGGCTTTGCACCACCACCAACAGCAACACCATCACCATCACCCAGACGGCGTTCATTATGACCCCACCCGTAACCACCCAATGATAAACAGCTCACCTACGATACTGCCCAACCCCATGAGCTCACTGTCCCAGCTAAACCCCCAGGTCAGCCGGAGCGCACTGCCCCATGGTTCCCCCTCACCTCCCGGAAGTAAATCAGCCACACCCTCCCCCTCGAGCTCCAATCAGGAAGAGGAGAGTGATCCTCATTCGAAGGTACTGATGCAGCAATGCTTCTCTGGCTTGCATTAGTGCAGGAACATGCAAGGGCTTGGCTAAGCTTTGTGAGCTGGTTGATATGCTAACTGCAGTGCTGAGATAAACAGGAATACAGGAGTAGACATGCCTGTGCTTCTTTTATTTGGTTGCCTGGAAAAGGCAGACATGCTTGTACAGTTTTGCTGGAGTTGAGAGTAATTGAAGGTGTGATGATTTTTCTTTTTCTTTTCTTTTTTTTTTTTAATTGTATGTTATGAAGTTGTGGTATGGTGGCACACTTTGAAAAGAAAATTGCTTTTGAGTAGAAATAGGGCTGAATTTATCTGTAAAAACAAAGTTATTTTTCTTTGTTTTTTCAGATTCTTTTATTTGAGCAAAACCATTTACATCTAAGAGAACATCATTTCAACAGCAACTGCTTCATTTAGAAAGAGTCGAAATTCAGGATCACACTTGAAACTAATTCAGCCTTCTCTTGATCTTTTTTATATGAGATCATTTTGCACTCAGACAAATTTCAGTTCCTCTCACACATTTGCAAATTGCTGACAATCCATTTCCACCATGGCACTTTTGTAGGTTTGTTTTACGAATATGAATAATAGTCAAATGGAATCTATTCATTTACAAGTGTGAAGAATGTGTTGTAAAAATATCTTAATGACAGTTAGGTGTGTTTGATATTTCACTGGATTGATCATCCATGACAGAAATAGAGGTCATGTAATGGGTGTTTTGTCTTTGGTTTACCCTGTCCTTAGAGTTATGTACAGTCTACAACCTCAACTCTTTCATTAAAATCACCCATTCATTTAAATGAGGGGAGAAGGATACTTGTTTACATTCATTTGGTTTATGTAAATCTGTAAAACTGCCTTCATAAATTGCCCACTGCTTCATTTTTATCCACGCTGTCTCTGATTCATCAGTGTATGTAAATGTAAAGGTTACGGTTATATAGCAAGAACAGGATCCTTATGTAAAAAAAACCAAAACAATATTTTCCTGCCTATACACCTCTGCTGTGCTTTTCACTATGTATGAATAAAAATGATTACCATCTCGCCTATCAGTAAGTAATTCCATTTCCCTCTCTCCAATTCATTCTCGCACTATATCAGAGCCTGTATAGATACAGCTTGCAATTTACAATTCTTTCCACCCCTAGAAAGAAAAGTCAGAATTTATGATTTGCTGAACAGCTGAAAAATAAAGATTTGAAAAGGTCTGATAAATTCAACTAACAGATGTATTTTTGATCAATTTGGTGAGGCAAAAGAAGAAGAAGAAGAAGAAGAAGATTGGTGAGGCAAAACACAGAAAAACAGCTGGAAATCTCTGTGCACCTGTGTNAAGAAGAAGAAGAAGATTGGTGAGGCAAAACACAGAAAAACAGCTGGAAATCTCTGTGCACCTGTGTAAAAGTGTTATGTCAGTGAAACATTGCTGCAATATTCTAACACTGATTACACAGGTATTGAACAGAGAGATTAAATTATGCCTTTAATTAGGTTTACACTTCACCTGGATAGAATGTTATAAGCATTCATTAGAGATGCAATTATTCTCTCTAAGGGCAGGGTATTCCTCAGGCTGATATGGTAAACTTTGTCTCTGCAGTGTCAATAAGCTGATGTGTTCTGGTGTGTTTTTGATGGTCTTCCAGATCACGGGTGAGAAGCGGCCATCCTCAGAGATGATGAAGCCCAAACCCAAACCCCAAAAAAAGAAGAAGAAGAAGGATCCCAATGAGCCTACAAAGCCTGTGTCAGCCTATGCTTTGTTCTTCAGAGACACCCAGGCTGCCATTAAGGGCCAGAATCCCAATGCCACCTTTGGAGATGTATCCAAGATAGTCGCCTCCATGTGGGATGGACTGGGAGAGGAGCAGAAACAGGTAGGGAGATGAATATCATGGGCATGGACAGGGAATATCTTAAGTGACCAGCTGACAAAAATTAAAAATGTGGATGCATACAAATTTTTAAGTTTGTGCTTGTGTATAGGATTTCATTAATTAAAGAGATGTTGATTAAGTGGTGGTGGACCTTGTAATATCACTGATTAGCCTGTGTCACAACTGGCATAAATTGTGGAAATGCAGTCATTACTAGAGGCTAATACTTCTCTAACTACCAATCAATTCCGATGCTATATTCAGTGGTAAATTGTAGCTAGTCAGCTACAGCAGTACATTAAAAAAAAGTCAATAAAAAGAGTTTTAAGCTTATCAGTGACCCAGTAATTCTTCTAAATAAGAGTTAAGAAATGGAAGCATCAGCGTCAGTAATTGGACACATTTTGCTCCTGCTGGGCTGAGCTGTTAATCACAGGACAAAAACACACAAATTGAGGAAAAAGGGAACACACAAATTGAGGAAAAAGGGAACACACAAATTGGAGTGGCTGTTAATAGTTGATAACCAAAAAAGTTCAGCCAAACTTTCATGGTTGTCCTAGAGGTTAAAAACCCATATGTCAGCCAACTTTTCCTAGCTTTCATGGTTAGCGATTGCAGTTTGTTTGTGCTGTTTGAAGCCAAATAAATCAGATATTTTGGAAATGCAAAGTTTAAAAAAAAATCTCAGAAAGTCAAGTTTATATGAAAGAATGATATGTGAAGGATATTACAAAAAAAAAAAAAAAAAAAANAAAAAAAAAAAAAAAAAAACAACACTTCAATTTCAGTGCATTTTAAATGCATATTGGATTATAATAAATTGTTATACATGGTATGTTTGCATTTCAGGCAATGGTAGGCATTCTAGAAAATCCTTTTTTATTGGACAGTTTCTTAGATAGTGATAGCAACCATGGGGAGAGAAGGATAGATCACATAATAAAGTTTAGAACAACCAGAAACTAAGATATCTATTCCAAAATGAGATATTCACTGTGTAAAATGAATTTGTATCCATTCCACCTTTGTATCCATTCTCCTCTCCTCTCCTCTCCTCTCCTCTCNTCTCCTCTCCTCTCCTACCATCCCTTCAGTCCTACTTTTTGAATTATTTCCTGCTTTATTTATTAATTTATTTCCTGCCTCCCTTTTTTCACCTTTTTGATCTCTTATCCTTCTCTACTTCCCATTTGTTTCCCAAAATGATTGTTTGCATGAAAGTAAAGCACATAATGAGTAAATCATCTGAAGGAATTTTGCTTATAAAATTCTTCTTTTATGAGGTCGGAGTTGTTTAGTGAACCTTCTTCAAATAGTGTGTGATATATTTCACATAGCAACACAGATATGTAGTGTTTTGGAAAGACAGCCTTCAAATCTTATTTTATGCATAAGAGACATTAACCTACAGTACAAAATCACCGAGCAGAAATGTGCCATCATGTGTTATTGCACTGTAAATTATATAAATACTGAAAGAAGCCAGCAGTTTGTTTCCATCAGCCACAGACAAATTTACCAGAATGCTTTATGAGTTAATTTAATTTCACCACAGCCTGACCAGTGCATAGGCCTGCTTCAGAAATCCCTGCAGTTTTGAGTGTTTCCGTCTCGCACATTTTCTATTTCATTTTTGCATTCCAGACCAAAACACAAAGTCAAAGGCTTTCTATGTGTTTGCAGTAACAAATGATGGTGTGAAATGAATGGAAAATGAGACAGTCTGATGATCGTGTGCAGACTCATATTTTTAGAATATCAAGTCAGGGTGCAGCCTATTGGGTGTCAAATAAAAGCACCTGTCTTCATGACAAAGTGCAGCTCATTCTCCTCAGCCTCCACCACCGTCAAATAGACCCTATCTAGTATGTGTGTGTTTTTTCTCTCACCAAACCTACTTTATACGCTGGACTTTGGAGGCCGTCTGTCCCTTTTATTTGCAGTTAATTTTTGCCGCCTTCACCAGGGCTCTTCACCATGAATCTTCATTTTGCCGCTGACACCCTTGAATGTGAATTCCTCATTTCCTGTCCTTTTATTTATATCTGTTGCCTGGTGATTTGATCATGCTGGGAATACAAGATTAGCAATTGCCTTGTCCTTGGTTTTGCCTCAAGGACATCTGCTCCTGAAATGTTATTGTTTGTGCTTCTTAACCCTTTGTGTCCTGGCTGCTTTTGCACCTTTAGGTTGTTATACTGTAGCAGTAACAGACTCGAGCTGGTCCTTCTCTCTCTCTCTCTCTCTCTCTCTCTCTCTCTCTCTCCACCTCGGTCCTGTGCATTTGTCCTTCATAGTATTACCAGGGAACAGATCCTAACTAGCAAAAAGAGCAATTCCACCTTTAAAACTCTTCTACTTATTATGTTCCACTGCTATTTTTTGATTTGTTTGTGCATTCATGTGTTTAATCGAACGTGTCACCTTGTAAGATACATAATTAAGTTGATATAATAATGTCATTATGGAATGAAATATAGTACTCTGTCTGAGCAATAACACTGTGATTACTCTAATTATAAGCACTGTCACTTACTCCACCACAACAAATGCATAAACTTCATAACCATGTGTTTTCATAGTATAACAAATTCAGATTTTGTATATTAATACTCATTGTTTCCTCAATGACATTGTTCTTAACATAACAATACATTTTACTATACTAAATGTTCAAGTGTAATATATTCATGTCTTTTAAATGAAGACTTTCCAAGGCAAAATCTCATACCTTGGATATTTTTAATCTTCACTTTCTGTATCTCCCTTCTTTAGCCGTTGATGTATGCTGTTATGTCTTTTTGTTTCTTTTTTTCCTAACAATGGCTGTCACGTCATCTCTATAGGACACTGATGAGGTGTGCTCTATAATGTCACAGTCAGACCCTCTGGAGCCATGCAGGAGCACTAGAATGTAAACACAACCCTTCCCCTACACACAGCTTTGTTTTAACTAGAACATGGCTCCTGGTTTCAATTACCTATAATACTTCTTAAACATGCTGTGCAGCAGAATTCACATAAATGCATTCAAGGTGGCATCTTTTTTTGCTGTATGATATGATCAGAAGCTTCACTGTTGTGATTTTTATTCTTTTTGTATGCATTTTTTTTCCGCTTTAGTCTTGTGGTTATATATACAATGTTGTTCTTGCATTTGGTAGAACAAAGTCTTTTTTAAATCCATGCTTATGTTCATATTTTCTTATTTATTAAGATGTTTTGGAAGCTACATGCTATACAGCATTTTTAATTCCCAAAGGCATTTGCTTTGTGGTGCAAGATCAATGTGTTATTTGGGCTGTGTTATTTCTCAAGGTGACTACATGTTAAAGCTGCCCCAGAAACACAAAAGAGCATTTTTCTTGTTTTTGTTATTTAAGTTTAAGATCAATTTTAAGTTGTGTAGCAATGGTGAGAAACAACGATAATGGAGGCGGGTAGGAAAGAGAAGAGACTTTAGGTTTATTCAACTGCTGTGTTAGAGTTGTGTAATGGTGAAAGGTCAGAGATGGAGGAAAAACACAGGCATTTTGTTTATGGGTTTTTTTTTTTTCATATAAAATCATCCATGACATTATACACACAAACACCACATTCAGAATGTGCAGCCATATACATTTTCTGTTACTGTTATTTGTGGTGTAGTCATGAAAAATGTCATAGTTTTCCTCTCATATATTTCTCATTATTCTGTTTTCTGCCTCTCCTCTCCTCTCCTCTCCTCTCCTCTCCTCCCTTCAGTTCTACTTTTTGAATTATTTCCTGCTTTATTTATTAATTTATTTCCTGCCTCCCTTTTCACCTTTTTCATCTCTCCTCCCTCTCTACTTCCCATTTGTTTCCTCTCCTCTTCTCTTTGGTCTTTCGGTCAGAGGGGTAATCACTCCTTTCAGTGTCAGCAGGCTGCAGAGTTATTGTCTCCCATAATTAACTGGTTATCAAACAAGAACATTTCATTAAGGTACAATTAGGGGCTAATTCAGGTGGGACACCTCTGTGTCAGGATTACGATGGAGGCATATGCTCTCCCCTTGCAGCTTTGTTATTTTTAATTCATACTGACCTGCAGCCTCTGACAGCTTCAATTGCTAATGAATCCACTCACTTTGGAATAATTAGACAACCTTAGGCATGGTAATTTATTTAAAAGTATCCGTCACTGCGTGAATCATTAGCTGTGTTAAATTAATTTGAAATTAAAGCTGCTGGGAGTAGTTTGGGGTTCATTAAAGAGGCAGCCATTCCTCTATCAATATTTAAGGGGTGAGGGGTAAGGTTGACACTTTCTCTCAGAATGAATCTCTTAATGGAGGTTATTTGTTTTTATTATGATAATCTATCGGTTATTTTTTTCTGTTTGGGTTGTATCATTTGTTTGAGCGTTGTTTCCAAATATCCAAATGCACATTGTAGGAGAGAAATAATATCATATGCTGTAAATAAGGAGGAGCGCAAGGATAAACATCAGCTGTTTGAGATTGTATCCATTGTTTACCTTTCTCTTTTATGTATTTGTTTATTAGATTTTTTTTTTTTTTTTTTTTTTTTTTACTGTATGTGTTACTGCCTGTCAGCTTATTTGTATTTGGCAGCACATGAATGCTTAATGGTTTTTCTACCCCACCTCTTTGAAAGAAATGACCCCATCCACAGAGCCACAGACACTCTCTCTGAGGATCAGTAATTATCTGCTGCATACACACAAAGCCTCCTTCATATTAAAATGCTCCAGAGGCGTTCTGAGATCTAAGTCTTCCTTATCGATTAAAGAGTGGACTTTTTGCTTTTTTGTTTTTGCAGCTTCAAAAAGGGAATGGCAGCTCTAAAGAGCAATGAGTGACGTGATGACATTAACTTGAATTCCCCATCTTAACATATCATTTGAGTTTCATTCAGAAGGGTTGCGTTTGCCTCTTTGCTAATGCTGCTTTGACTTCCTCTTATTTTTTATTCCACGTCTGAATGATTTCCTGGGACATCAGCTCTGATTAACAGCAACCTTAATGGAAGAAGAGCCTGAAAAGTAGAACCCCACGATGACAAACTGCTTCTCGCTCCTAATTTAGCTTCGTATCATTTCTAAATCATCTTCATATCACTGAAAGATTTTTTAATATTTTTTAAGAAATATTTTGAAGCAATAGCATCATGTCAGATCTCCTTATAGTGATGCTGTATCTGAACACTGAATGCATATAACTAAAGAGTATGATGATGGGTCACACTGTCAGATCATGCCATTTTAGCCTTTGGCTTCACCTTGTAATCACCTTGTTGTTGTATTTGCTCCTGCAGAACTACAAGAGGAAAACAGAGGCTGCTAAGAAGGAGTACCTGAAAGCCCTGGCCGCCTACAGAGCCAGTCTGGTTTCCAAGGTAACCGCAGGGGGTCACGTCTTTGATATACATGGGTCAGCAGCGATATAAGGGATGATAAATTAGACAGAGAATTCCTCTCACTCTTATTCCAAGGAAAGGGGCCACTTGCTGCATGAAGGGGGTTGTTGTATGTTTGTGCATATGTGTATATGTGTGGGTGGATGGATGGGCATGGGTGTGTATGTGTGGATGGGTGCGGGTGTGGTGTGTGTGCTCAAAGGAGAACACTGAAAATTAGGCCTCAAACACATCCAATTTGAAACCTGGGGAGAAATGAACTCTCTTTCTCTCTCTCTCTCTCTCTCTCGCTCTCTGTCTCTCTCTTGTGTGTGTGCATGTTCATCGGTGTGTGCAGATATCACATATTTTCGTGTAGAAGTGGGCATTACCTATCATTTGATGTTTCTGTACCTCTTGATGGGTTGTAATAAGTCAGCTGGGTTTTGCTGATATCCACTGCAGGTTGTTCCAGTTTAGTGCAGCACATTAATACATTTTTTTTAAATCCAAATTCACTGTATACAAACATAAAGATTTGCTGCATTTTCAGCATAAATTTGTTCCATCTAGTTATACATTTGCATGTCTTTGACAATAGTTACCACAGTGCAGCGTTGTTTTAATTTGTGCATCCTGTTTCGGCATTGTTTTCACAACACAACTTTAAATCACATTAGCATACACCAAGCTCCTCCCCTTCCTCTCCCCCTCCTCGTTCCCTTTCCTCCTCCCCGCACAGCACCACACTTCCTCTCATGCTCATGGGCTGAAAACAAGCACCTTGATTAAGGCATGAATAGCTAATTCATCAGCCTCTTCACTGTGGCATACTTTCAGCTAAAGACAATTCTCTTCTCTTGTCTTTGGTGCAATTAAACATTCATGTCAGAGCTCCTATACAGAGGCTTGATTGATACTATATGTTGGTAGATTGCCAGTCATAAGAGAACTGACTGACAAAACTAAAACTGCAAAGCCCTCAGTCATTCAGTATTAACCAATCTGAATGCAGAGCTGAATGTCACGAGTCTACACAACCCTCTTTTTAATTACCAATGAAGGAGCCTTTTTAAAGTGAATTGTGGTGGGTGAAATTGGAGGTAATTGGAGCATCATTTGAACGATTCCCATCTTCAGCTTGCACCTGTTGCCTTTTTGTTTGTGATGCACGCCAGTTAGTTTGGGAGAAGATAAAAAACAAAAGTTTGATTGCTACTTATGCCGCATGGCAATTGAAAATCCAAGAATGTGATTACAAATAAAAATGTATACAGTTTTTACCATGTTATAAATGGTCACATCTTCATGACACCCCCCATAACTTATATATTCTATATGCATTTTCTCCTGATGAATATGAAATCAGTTCACTGCAGTAGCTCATGCTCAAATTTTGCCTTGAAATATAAGCAAGGTGCAACAAATCAGCCTCCTCCTTCTTTCTCTCTTTCCTCCAGACTTCAGTATTTCATTTTCCACTTGACCCTGCAAATGTGTCTGTCCTGCTGCTTAACTCATCCCTCTATCCTGTTCCATTGATTATTTCAGTGGGTATTCACCTTAATAGATGTAAGTCATTACTAAACAGCAGACCACCACACTTCCCCTCAGCAAGACTGACACGTAATGAGAAACGCTGGATGTATTTCATAAATATACGAGCACATGGAAGAAAAGAGACAGATGCATAACCTCTATAGTGTATACAGTACTGTGTGGATGTGTGTGCGTGTGTAACAAAAGTAAACAATCATGATAATAAAGTTCATACCCTCACTATACACACTGTGCACTGCAATGTGAAATTTTCATTGATTATTTTTGAATATTAATAAAAAGAAACAAATGAATAATAGAAAAATCTTCATGGAATTCAGAATAGAAAAAGAGCATTCGCAGCACATCCACTCATTAGTTTTTTTCTTTTACTTTTAATTACTTTGAAGAACTCCAATAATTGGCTTCACATAATTGGCTTCCTGTTTGCATTCTCTTTCTGTTTTTCTCTTCATTTTTTTATTACCGGAAGCTGTCAGTGAGCTTTCCTCATTAGATGACATTTTTTACTGTAATCTACAGAGAACTTTCTTATTACAGCGAGAAACACAAAATTGCAGTGTTTTCTGAATAAATTGATTAAAACCAAAAACACTGAGCTTTCAGTATCAACAATTCAGACAGTATCACAACACTGGTCCTGTTATTTGACTTGATTATTATTAAAACATATAGCAATAAGTACAACCAGTGTCTTTCTTCTCTCTCCTTTTTTAGACATATAATGACCCTGTGGAGACAAAAAGTGCCCAAACAAGCCAGCTTTCTCCCCACATGATGTCAGCCAACACACCCCTGTACAGTGTGCCACCTCCCCCACAGCCCTCATCGCCCTACCTGGGTCCCGGGGCCTTTCCTCTCACCGACCTGCAGAGCTATGCAGGACACGCCCCACGCCACACCCTGTCGCAAACTCTCAGCCAATCGCAGATGCTGCCCAGNTATGCAGGACACGCCCCACGCCACACCCTGTCGCAAACTCTCAGCCAATCGCAGATGCTGCCCAGCATTAGTGCCTCTCCACCTTCCTCCTTCCAGATCAGCCCACCTCTTCACCCCCACCAGCAGCTCTCCCTGCACCAGAGCTCCCTCCTCAGCCAACCTATCCGCATGCAGCAGGTCCAGTCCCAGCCAATCATCTCCCACCAGATGGGCTTGCAGGCCTCGCTTCACTCTCCACCTCCTGGGCAGCAGGTAAGTAAGACATGGTCAAAACATGTGTACATGCACACTACACTCAGACTTTTTCTGTACTGCCATTAAGGCAAAAATCCATTACTCACCAAATATACAACTTGTTACTTAATGACATTATGAAGGAAGACATGCTAGATGAGGAAATGCATGTTTATTTACATGCTTGAGTTTACCATCTCATAATATAGGTCTGTTACTCTGAGTATACCAAAGTCTATTTTTGCAGATTGTGATCTGATGGTGTTCACATGATTTTTTTGGGGAAAAAAAATTCCATTTATTGCCTTGATCAGAGTACAATCGAAGTTTGGACATCCCAGTAAACATATTGAGTCATGATGACATAAAACAGGCTGAAATGGAATGGTTTATACTTTTAATTTAGGATTTTAGGCCCTGTCCACATTAATATGGATATTTTACAAAATGCATATTTCCCTCTGCGTTCTGGCCTCTCATCCACACACAAACAGTGGTTTAGGCCACTAAAACGGAGATTTTTTTAAAACGGCTTCTAAAGTGCAGATTTCTAAAAACTCCATTTCTGTGTATCTGTGTGGACATGTAAAATGGAGCGTTTGGAAAACGATGATGCTAGAACTAAACTCACGCATGCAAACTGTTGCTTTGTGCAGTGAACAAACCAGAAACAATAACAACAACAATGGCGGCGACCGTGTACCGATTCCTTTACGTTTGGTTAGCAATAGGAGTTGCAAGTTTACAAGTTAACTAGGCATTGTTGCACCACTTTACCAGCAGACAACAGCGTCTGCAACTGCTGCGCCCAATATTACTGGGTGTCCATTTGTTAAAGTCCGCCAGAAACAATGGTTTTGGATCAGGCCGGGTCGGGTCAGACTTTATCGCCACCTGCCAGCCCGGCATGCGTTTGTAGTGGACTAGGCCTTAATAGAATTACTTTTTGTCATCCCCACCTATAGGGTTTTTCCCACCTCCAGTCAGAGTATCAGAAGAGCATGGGGGGCTCCCAGTCCCCCGGAGCCCCTGGCCCTGGTGCAGGCCCCGGAGTGGCTCAGAGCCATGACTGGGACAGTGAATACTGCAATCGGGAGTGTGGCAACCACTGCAGGTCAGTTTCAACAGTACACAGTTTTTATTTGCTTCAGAGGAAAATATACTTTGAAACAACATTTTAATATCAGGTTTAGAGAAGCAGTTTTTCAAGAGTAGAAGCATAAATGGTCATGTGAGATTTGGCATAAACCAAAACTCAGAACGTACCGTCTATTAAAAAGTGAATACTGTACAGATAATTATGTTGAATTTAATTTATCTAAAAGGAAGAGATCTCTGTGTGCTCAGTTAAGAATGGGAGTGTTATTTCTACATTTGGAAATGGGTCGTTTTGTGGGTACCAAAGAGCAAAACAGGCTCTGCTCCCTCAGTGATTCACATGAAGTTGAAAATGAAATTCATTTTGCTCTTTATTGTCCTATGTATCATGTCCCAAGAACTAGCNGAAGTTGAAAATGAAATTCATTTTGCTCTTTATTGTCCTATGTATCATGTCCCAAGAACTAGCCTACTCAATAATAAGAACCATGAGGGATGTAATTATTTTTTGATGGATGACTCTAACATTCTAAAAAGTATGTAAAAAATATTTTTTCTTTTGCCGATTATTTGGACAAAGCATGGAACTTGAATAACATGCACTGTACCCATGAAGATATTCTCTTACTGTATGTGTTTGCAATAAGTTTGTTTATGGAACCGGAAATGAAATGAAATGAAATATTATGTTTACTGTGTCTTATAACCCTATATGGGATGGGCCATTTAGGTAAAGACACATAAATAAAGATTCATTCATTCATTTATTCATTCATTTATTTGCTTCATATAGGCTGTGATGTCAAATCACATAAGCTTTAAATGACATTTGCAATGATCTGAATTTAACTAAATGGACATTTCTTATACTATTTGGAAGATATAACTGGAAAACCTAAAAAAGACCCAGATTAATGGATTCCTTTCCTGCATTTTGTAACTGTTCAAAAGCATTTCACTTCGATTTTATCAAACAGAAAAGGTCCAATCAAAGCGTAGACCAGAACCCTTTTTGGAAATAAGTATGTCAGCAGTCTCTTCTTGCTTTAAATGTACGTGCTGAAAATGTCGGCTTCATTGCAGCGAGACAGGCAGACAGCTGGAGAGGTAATGGTGAGATAATAGAGCTTGTCATGTGTTTGTCAGACAGCAGTAAAAAAAAAAAAAAAAAAAACCAGATGTTCCTAGCAGAAGTTTTCACTGTTATTGTACTAAATGCTTTAGCAGGCTGTTCAATCCTGCATAAATCTAAAACATTAGAAGATAGTTGAAGTCAAAATGTTTTGTTTTGTTTGTTTACAGTGTTTTGGTCAGAATAGGTTCGAAACATTTGTGGCCCTTAGGGAATACAAAGCATTTGCTGGGTTTATGTAGCTGCCTATTTGTTCCTTCGTTGGCGGAGAAAAATACTCAGATATTGATATTTTCTTCCTGGTTAAACAGTAATAACTATATTCATAATAAGATCTTTCTGTTTTTTGTTTTTTTTTTCAGTGGCAGCATGATAGCCAGGGACAAGCCACTCTACCTCACCTGAAACGGAAGATCATTCGCTGTCGACAAATATGACACCAGGGAGTCGACTCTCATCCCCCCACCTTCTTCTGATGCACACACGCTTACATACAGTACACACCTACATATATTTACATTCACACACACAGACATACAAACACACGCACCCACATACACACACACACACACACATTCCACTTTTGAAACACCATTACCACCATCACCACCTTTTTTGTCAATGTAATTATTATTTTTCTCCGTTTCCAGAAGAATTTGTGACCAGTTTTTTGACTAGATGACTACTGTCTGTACCACTTAACCATACTAGCAGTCCTCTTGCTCTTTCAGTTTGCCAAGCACCTATGAAGCCCCCCTCCCTCTCAGTTGTATGTCTATTCCCTTTCCAGTATAGGCTGCTCTTCTGTGACATCACGAAAGTCCCCTCAGGGACCCCATCCAGCTTTAATTAGAATGAGAAGAAAAAAATACTCTTTCTCTTCTTTAATCATATTAATTTCCTTTTGTGTCTTTATTTTTGTTGTTTTTGTTCTATTATTTATTTCTGGCTTGCAAATTTGTCCCTTTTTTTTTTCTTTTTTGCCAATAAGCACTGGGCCCTGTTCTGTAGAGGAATATTAATTTCTAGTAGGTTCAGCACAGGCAGTGATGTTATGGTAGCTTTACTAAAGGGCCTGAAAATTAATACAAAAAGCATGGGTGGGGAAAAGAAACAAAACAAAAGAATCTTTTGTAATATTAAAGACCTGTCGAGGTCGGCTGAGCTGTCACAGTGTGATTGTAAATATCACTTTTATGGGATCAAATTGGGAATCAGAAGTCCATATAGATCTGTTTCTTCTTTAATATTACACGTGAGTCATCAGTTTGTATGTCAAACTATATTGTATGGGTGTGTGTGTGAATGCGTGGACGTTAGAATGTACCCCATGCATGGGGTGCATTTGGGTGTGTAATTGTGTATGCGTGTGTGCACAGTCGCACACTCGCGTGCGAACGTGTTTCAGTGTTTGAGTGGTGAGTCTTTCTCGTGAATTTTAATAGCCTCGTGCAGCTGGATTTCAGAGGAGTATTTCACACACTCGTTCTTGCATTAAATCTGTGCTCACTGGTGTGTTTTTTTCCAATAAAGTTCAATCTAAAACTGAATACACAATATGTGTCCTGCAGATCATTAAATGGAAAGAGCCAGGTGAGAGATAATGGGGAAAGAGATAGAAAGAGAGAAAGAAAATGTGTGAGATAAAAATGAAATAGAGACAATGTTGCAGGGGAAAAGGTATCGCCTCAAACTGCCCCATTTTCTTATTTTTTTTCTGATTATAATGTCAACTTTGTCCCTGAACGTGCAGAAATAAATAATAAATAAAATATATGAATGGAGCATCACATCTGCATTACAGTGATTTGATCAGTTTCTAGCTGGTGTTCGGTTGTGTTGATCTCATCTTTTTAACTTTTGTGTGATTAACATAAATGCATTTTGCTGACAAAGACATCTGTTTTTATCTTACTGTAGCATATTTTCACTTTTAGTTATTACAAAACTATAACATTTTATGTTGTGTAAAAACCTGCCAATTGTAGTTATTTTATTTGTAAAGCCAGTAATGATAAATATTTTAAATGGTTATCAATATATTGTTTTTGCTAGCTGCCCATTTGTCATTTGACAGGTTTTCTTATTTATGAAAGAAATTAGATCCGTTTTGCTTCTTATGATGAAGGTGTATTTTTATTCTTATTTCATTGTTGTTGTTTTTTTTTCATTTAGTTTGATAAAAAAAAAAAAAAAAAAAAANAAAAAAAAAAAAAAAAAAATGGTGACCACCACAATGATATTGCTTTATTTTTTACATTTTGGGTGCTGCTCCTTTCTTTCCTTGCCAGCAGCATCAGTTTGTGTCACAACGCTTCTTTTATTCCAAACCTGCATAATAAAAAAAAGTATAAAAGTGGTAATGACTGATGTAGTTATTTTGTGTTTCTCTAATAAGACGATCACACCTTTAAAAAACACAATACTCATTGATTCAAAGATGCATTAACACCCCAAACTCACTGCATCTTATATGCATTTGCACTTGAGCAGGGAGCATTTGCATCCTATATTTATATTTAGCTCAGGGCTCTGGACTCCGATGGCATTAGCTAATTAACCATGGATATAGTTTATACCAGCCAGCATGGGTTTTGCCAATAAACTATCTTAACAAACAAGGGAGCAGATGCGAGAAGACGTTTGCTTTGCTTGTGAAAGTGGTGTATCGTAGGCGTCTAGTGAGATAAAGAGAACAGAGAAATGCAATGTGCACACAAACTCAGGCAGCCATCCAAGCACTGATTTTAACCCAATTGCACACAAGTCTTCTTAGAGACTTTCTTAGGTGTATGTGTGTGTGTGTGTGTGTCTGTGGAGAGAGAGAGAGAGAGAGAGAGAGAGAGAGAACAAGGCTGAAATGGAACTGTCACGACCATTCCATTCAATGTTTTATTCATTTTACGTCTGCCTGCCGTCTCTCCTTCAACAGTATTGAATTGGCAAACATCATTATTGGACAACTGGAAAACCTGCCACTTTCTGATATGACACACATTATATGAAAATAACAGTCACACATTCTTCATGAAATGCCAGATAAAAGATTTTGGGGGGTGCAACCACATTGACCTGTTTCTGTGCCTGTGTGTGTTTTCTGTACACATCTCTGTGACTCTCTCTCTCTCTCTCTCTCTCTCTCTCTCTCTCTCTCTCTGAGTGTGTTTCTGTGTGTGTTTGGATTGCGTTTTTTCTTTGTAGCTTCTGGTATACTTACGATAACAAAATATCTGCCTCATTTCTCCTTTCGTACTTTAGATTATTTTACATTATTATTTTTATTTTATTTTAGACAAAATAGCTTTTCCTGAGCGACATTCTTTCTGCCTTCCACGGCTGTATTGGCAGTCATTTTGTGTAGTATTACTGTAGTAAATACTGCAAGAAGACAGCATCAATTTGACACAGCTGTCACCGCCTTTAATCCCATCTTTTGCCTCAAAGTCAAAGTCATGAGTCCAGTGGAGAATGAAAAGCTGCAATTTATGGTGGAGGATGCAGTTGAGTGGAGGTGAATGCAGGAGGCTTGTTGGTTTCCACAGATCTGAAAAGAACTGTTGCAACAAAATGGATGACATCAGTAATAGCAGGTTGACTGGCAGGCAGGTCAGTGTAGTATCATCTACAGAAAAGAAGGTAACAGACAGAAAAGCCACATTTCCACATTTCAAGAAGTCCATGCTAAGTTAAAGTAATCATTTCACAGTAATGACAAAAAATGACAGTATAGAACTGCTATGTTTGGTGTTTTTTTGTTTTTTTTTTTACATTAACTTAGGCTGGTTATTTATGTCAGCTACAGTGTAGATGATCAAAATTCACTTAAAAATATTTTACAATTTTTATCTTAATATTTTCCCCCATTTTTTTTCTTTACATGATTTACAATATATAGCAACTTAAAACCACAATCTCCCCAGTAAGATTCCTCACTTAAGTTCATAAAAGAGCAAGTTAAACGTCACGGTAAAATCATGTGTTTGATGAAGGAATCAAAAACAATCCTGTTTGCGATTATTTGAATGAGGTTAATTTAATCGTGCAACCAGTGTCCTTGAAATGAAATCACTTATGATGAAATTGAATTCAAAATAGCTTTTTTTTAAATTAAATTAATTTAAAAATCAAACAGAAAGTTCCAGAAGCTGTGGGTTGTATTTATTCATTTTCATTTCATTTATTTGTAAAGAATTTTTCTTTTGTTGCTAAACAATGCAAGCATCTTCAACATGCTAAGTACAAGTAAAAAATTAATTTTATAATCATGTTTGTACATGATGAAGTCAAACATTTTGAGGTGATTTTTCAGTTCTTCATTTGTCAAATCACTCAGTAGATGGTGGAAACTTTCCACTACTAACAAATTTGCACAAAGTTTAAAATCCACAGTGTCAAAAACCTTTATTCTTGAACATGATTTTCTCTTTCTGATGGCACCACAGGATCCCTGATTTCTGTGAGTGTGAACATAAGCGTAGTTAATCTGATCACATGAGGCAGCAGCCTGAGGTTCCTCTTGTTTGAGTTTAGATTCATGTGAACATGAAGGTCAGTGTTCTGGCTGAACTAAAGGCTCCAAACACACCAGACGTTGACAGGCCAGCCGCATTAGCATATGGCAAGAGTTTTTCAGTTGCAACTTTGGTGCTGCGGTGGAGCACCTAACAGCAGGAAATGTAGGTGGTTTTAACAAGAAATTGGTTTCACTTTGTGTTGACAATCAGTTATGGTTTCATTTTTTTTTTTTTTTTTTTTTNTTTTTTTTTTTTTTTTTTTGTGCTGACTATACTAAAGTACTTCATTAAAAAAAAAAACAGGATCACGTTTATTGAAAAAAGTATACATTAAGCATTTTTAATAGAGACAATAGCACCTTCAAAAGGTTTATAAAGTTAACTTAGCATGAAGTAGCTAGTCTGTTATGTTATTTAGATTTTGATGCAGGTTACATACTCAAAAAAAGTAAGAAATATTACACCATGCACAGGATGACAAATTTTATACAAAGGACAAAGCAGGCTTGTGGTTTCACACCTGTAGATACTGATGTAATCCACAAAAACTTACCTGCCCTGTCAGCTTTGACAACCAAGCCCTCAAATTTATTCTATTTCTTGTTTTGTCTTAAGATTTAACCAGTAATTTAAACTTAAAATATATTGCTTTGTCTTTGAAAATCAGGAGTGCTATTTTTTACTTGTAAAATTCCCCTCAGACTGGTTATGAAACCTCAGACGATGATGAATATCTCTTTATGACTGGGTAGGACCCAATTTGGCTGTCTCAATATCAACTTGGCTATTTGCTTCATTCTTTGCAGGGCCATCAGAAAACGATATTATTTGTTATATCTACAAAGCAGCTTATAGGACCCTTATTTTTTTAAAATTTTGCCTTCTTTTAAAAAAGAATTAACTTTTCCTTGTGTTCTGGTAAGTAACATTTGATGTAAAGACAGCAGATTTGGAGAAAGCAGAGTTCCATTCAGATGAATCCATTTCCTATTTGTTCTTTTACATTTTAAAAAACAACATCCAGATTCAAAAGTTGAAGTGTCATCTTAATTTTAGCACTGATTCTGTTTATGCGTTTGTCCTGATTTGACACTCTGCCTACTGTGTCAGTCACAATGGATGAATTCATGTCGCCATATGCCAATTCTATATGTTATTATGTGAGGAGGTCTTTCTTATCGGAGACAATTAACATCAAAATACCAAAAATTTGTATGTTTAAAACAAATAAATAAAATGAAATTACACATTTGATGAAGAGAAATGTGAATTTTGACATGCAAGTAAAATAGGTTTAATTCTGAATCAGACCAATTTTCTTTGCAGCAAACACCATGTTGCATTTTGAGCCAGACAGTGCCATTGTTAAATTCCATTAAATTATTATACTTTTCTTTTCTTTTTTTTTTTTTTTAAGTTATGTTACATTTCAAAGTTGTGCCTGTCCAACAGATTCCTTTGCTTTGCTAGAACAGGAAGTGCTGTAGAAAAGCTGATATTGCACTTTCAATCTTTATGGATATGTGGAAATGGTAGTTAAGAATGGTGGCCCAAAGAGACTTGTGTGATAAGAAACAAAGGTTCTTTCTTTCTTTCTTTCTTTCTTTCTTTCTTTCTTTCNAAGAGACTTGTGTGATAAGAAACAAAGGTTCTTTCTTTCTTTCTTTCTTTCTTTCTTTCTTTCTTTCTTTTGGCAGTGGGCTATACAGGGAAGGAGTCCACATCCCTGTTGAGAAACCACAGTGTTCACTTACTAAGAGGCAACGTAATAATACTTCACATTTCTCCATCTCAGCAGTACTTAAGTCTTGACTAAAGCAGAGATGAGTCAAACTGAGAACCACACATACAGTATAACCATTTTCTCATCACCCAGTAGTCTGTGGAAGTCAGGTGGTTGTTGTATTGCTGTTAGGGAACATTTTAGCAGCCCTGGATCACCTCACACTGACAAAAAAAAAAAAAAAAAAAAAAAANAAAACGGGACCAGCCGTATACAGTCATCTCACATGTTTGTTAAACACTGCAGCTGCTCGATTTGAGCAATAATACACACACATGCTGCACCTTAGTAATTGCATGCTGGACAAAGTGTTAAACAGAAATGGTTATGTTAGTGGAATAAGGTTCTGGTCCAGATGTTTGGGATTAAAGCTTGTTATGAAAATACAATATACTGACTCTGGAAGCTATTTAACTCTGTCATGCAAATGGAATGTGGCACATTATAAATAAGTTTGTGGACAAGTTTTGGAAAGGATTCAACTGAATTTAGTGCATGTTGCCATTCTGTATAACAGGTATTTTTTTTCTTAGCATTTGGGTGGTAAAAGCATTTGTGTCCATAAAATCAGTACCATAGCAACCAAGCTGTGGAAAAAAAAAACGCTGTGCCACTAGAAATTTAACTTCACATTTAACATTTTCATTTAACTTCACCGTTACTTTCTTGCTGCCTTCATTATTGCTGTGATATTATGATAAAATATATTACTGCTTCATTCGCTCATTTAATTATCAAACGTAGAAACATTCAGGCACCCTTTCCAGTACAACTGAAAAATATCCCCGCCAGTTGTTATCTGAGCGTGTATTTGCCTGTTTATCAAGTGAATGAATTATGAATGAATAATAAGCCACATACTCTTCTCATCTAACCATTCACCCTTAGCAACAGGGTACAAGTACAGTGACCTGTGGTCCAGAAAAAAACAACAAAAAAACAGGCTTTTACAGTTTAGCCCTTCAGCGCAGAGAGAGTAAACAGGATTCATTTTCTCCCATGCAGTACATTGAATATTAAAAAAAAAAAGATTATATTGTAATACTAAAGTGATCTGTTCTGTTTTATAAGTCTAAATGTAGTTTATTACTTCATTCCATGGTACTTGGAAGCAGTTTGGAAAAAAGACATACAACTGTCCACGACTTTCTTTTTCCTCAAGTGAAATGCTCAACTAAAGATTGCCTTCTAGCACCAACAACTGTATGCTTCTAGAGAAATTAAGTTGCATGAACTTCTAATTTAAAATTAGATTTTTGATGCTTTTCTTATACGTTCATGCACATTTCTCAAATATGGCTTGCACTTGCAAACAAAAAACAAAAAAACGAAAACAAACTCTCAATAATTAATCTAATTTTGTCCAGACAAACTATCATAAACACTAGGCTAACCAACCCTTATCGGTCAAGTTGTCCCATGTGATTCAGCACAGAGGGGCTGTGCTAGTTAGCTTAGCTGAGCAGTAAAGATAGCATTGCTGAGATTTTGAGCTCTGTTACTGGAATCTTTGCCTGATTTGCAAGAATTTCAAATGATCATGAAGATGATTGTTAGTCACTCTTGCCAAGTGTGTGTGTCCAAAAACTTAAAGTAACATATCAGTACGATCTCCTGATGTTTATGCTGAATTGTCAGTTGAGACAAAAAGCACATCTTCTATCTGCTCGATGTGCCCAGAATATAACACCCTAACACCCTATCGCTAATACTAAAACTAACCCTAAGATGAGGATGCATCATCACATAGTTTTAGAGAATTACTTTAACCACAGCATGATGGAAGCTGCCATTTGATTTTCTAATTGCAGAGTTTTCGTTTCTCAATAAATCAGGCAGGCACCGTTCTCAGCCAGATTTGGCAGTTGCCAACTAATTCTCAGTCATGCCAAATTTCAGCCTGATGTGCTGTCTTTTGATGTGCAGTTTGAGGGCCACAAATCTCAATTAATTGCCCAAACAACTTACTGTACAACTGAGTGAGCAAACTGAATGGATTTCTTACACGTCTGAAATGTTTGACAGCTCTTTTGCGGTTTGATAAGTCTCAACAGCTGATTTCTTAAAGTCACATACAAATGTCCCAAAATTCATAGCATAGCTAACTGAATACATTTGTGGGCAAATTGTGGT
>VXCM01000438.1:232871-279409 GCA_014773175.1 Lucifuga dentata
ACAAAAATCATGGAGCTGCTTTCAAGAACATTCAGGGTAAAATCAGCTTGAACATTCGAATGAACAGATACAACAGCAAATCATTATGGCTGACACCGTGCTATTCTGTACGCTGTTCAGTACAGACTATTACTCATTTAGTGATTGGTTGGTGCTTGTCAATTTGTCACTCGGATGAAGCTGCCTTAGTAACAATGTTTGTCCAACATCAATCAAAAAATTTGTGGGGGAAAAAAAAACAAAAAAAAAACAACTTTTGTTGTGCCTGCTCACAGAAACATAAAGAAATGATTGAAAGATGAAAGGATGCTCATGACAAAGGCCTGCCACGAGTCATGTAACAAAACAAAACGAAACAATGGGACAAAAACATCAACTGGGCGGGACTTCAAGCTTAGAAACATTAAGTTGCAGGCTGTCATAATCAAAAAGTGTCATGACTGACCATAACAGATCTGACACGTCAAATCCCTTATGTGACCGCTGACTTTTGCCTTCTGTAAACCTCCCTTAACCTTCCAACTACCAGTTCAACAAAGGTCCATCAATATCACAGTTTGTTCCACAACAAATACCAGGAGGTGTCTGACTACAGATGGAGGGTTTTTTTTGGCCTACAGGGGCAGAAAAGAAGCGATTAGTCAGCATCCTTTCATGGGCTCCATCCTCTGACTCTTCTGGGCTGAAAACGCCTATTGTTGATGTTCTGGATGAGTTGCCATTGTCATGCAAGGAGACCTAGTCGCTTGACCTTAGCAGACAGAAAAGAGTGGATGATGAAGACGATGGTCTTAGGGCAACAATGGAGGTCCAGTTGCTGTGAAGAAAGAGAAAGAGAGAGAGAGAGAGAGAGAGAGAAGGAAAGAATGTAAGAAGAGAGAAGTTAGCTTTAAAATATAGCAAACTGATGGCTGCTTGCATTTTATCAGAAACCACTTTATTTCATTAACAATTTTGTTAATGTATTTTGCATTAAAAAAAAGTGAGTGTAAAGTGGAAATCTTGACATTTATGTAAAATGTGTAAACTACAAATGGCATTTGGTCATTTTCGAGGCCTTGTTTGTTGTTTAAGTGTGAAGGACTCAAAAACTGGATCTCATGATAATAAAATGTAGATATTTTTATTTCCATAGCTTAAGAATTACAATTAAATTTATTAATTAATGAAAAAATTAAGTAACAGGATTTTTTTTTTTTTTAAATGAAAATTTGAAACAACTTTCCACAATCAAGTGTCAGTTTTTTTAATTGGCTGTGACTTCAGAAGATTATTAATGAAGAGCAGAAAAAGATAAACACACAGAGCAAACTGGATGTTGTCAAAGTAACTATATAATTACTCAAATTTATTTTAGCAATGATTTAATCATTTTAATATGGTGTGATGTATGACTATTTAAGAGAAAATAAATGAAGAGAAAACAGAGTAACTTACAATCTCAGCCTCTGGACCTCCAAAGTCGAGGAACATCATGCGTACTCCATCATCGGAGGACATTCTGAGACGCTCAAAGGGCTGCTGGAGCAGAATACTTTTCCTGATGCCCATTTCCTCTGTGAATAGCGTAAAACCCTCGTCGATGTGCACTCCCAACGTGCAGTCCTTCCCGTTCCAGCTACAGGCTGCAAGCAGACACAAACGGTTACAGGTGTGGAACAAAAGGAAGTAAACACAGTAATTATTTAGACAGGGTCAAGCTGGACTCATTGCCACATAAATCTGGATTAATATGATGTCTTCTTTGTGTTCCCATTGCGATGCGAGCTCGTATTAAGCAGTGAACCCTGAGTTTGCAGGATCCTGTGAACATGATGCCTCAGAACATGATTCAAATAATGGACATTGTTGAGTTAAGAAGAATGTGTCTAAATCTTACATAAAAGATACAATTTCAATTTTTACTAACTAGATTTTTTTTTTGTTCTCCACTTGCAGAAATCTTTTGCTACCTCATGCTACCACCAGAGGGCAATGTTAACTACTGTAAACATTAACTAAATTAAGTGGGTACCTAGTTGAGCAAAACCAGGATTGCTGATCCTTTGTGACTGATCTTCCATGTGCAGCATCCCTGTTCTGTACTCAAACATTTATGTGTTTGATGATTAAAAAAAGGACAATAAAGGGATGAGCAGTAATTGTTTTGGCCATTTTATTTTGAGGTATATTCCTAGACATAATGTATGAGTTTGATTTATAGCATTTTGTTTTCTCAGCTGATCAGAAATTAAAATGTGAACATTTTTACAACCATGCTTGCAAGCATTACTCTTGAAACTTTGAATAACTTAGATTTACATGTCGTCAAACACTGATCTGTGTGACAGAATCTAGTCTTATGTTTTAGTTTTTGCTCGCTGGACCTCTTTTTTCTATCGAGCTCACTGGTTATGCCTTTACAAAGAACAGTTTTTGCTGTGCCACATAGAAACGCGGTATTCAAAACCACCAGTCTTGTGATGCCTGAAAGTTCAGAAATTAGAATCCCTACATATAGGTGGAAGAACTATGCAGCAAGCATGAGAGGAAAGAAGTGGGAGTTGAACAATGGCAGTGTGTGTGTACCCGTGGTGACCTCCTTGATGAGTTCAGCGGCGTTGTGGCAGCCCTCCACCAGCAGATGAGTCCAGGTGGACAGCTCCTTGGCAGAAGCCACCCTGAAAACATGAGTCTCCACACCTTGCTTCGTTCCTGAACGCAGGCCAAATGAGAGCTCTGAGTCCAGGAGGGGAGAGGTTTTTCCAGGGCCAGAGTGGACCAGTCTAAGAGTAGAGGAAAGGAACGAAACAGCCAGTGAGATGGTAGGAGAAGCATGTGGATGAGAAAGAGGTGAAGTGGGGTTTGCAGAAAAGCAATGGGCCAAAAGGTGTAACAGAGAGATGATAAACAGATTTACAGAGAAGAAATAGGAAGTTGAAAACAGAAAGCCAGAGAGAGAGAGTGCAGAACAGAGCAATAAAGAAGGAAAAACACATGATTCATAGCTTCTGATTCTACTAACAATTTCCAAATGAAAATTATGTTCCATCCCAAAATTTAAATAGTCCAGTGACGGAAAGAGTGAGCAAGTCTTCCTTTACCCAACCAAAAGCAATGGAAAAGGCTGTTAATCAGGGTGTGTGTGTGTGTGGGTGTGTGTGTATAAGCGTATTGCACGTGTGTGGGAGCGTGTTTATATGTGTGAGCATGTTTGTGTGTACGTGTGGGTATGCGCGTGCATATGTGTGAGTGCATGTTTGTGTATGTGTGTGTGTGAGAGAGAGAGAGCATGTTTGTGTTTGTGTGTGTGTGTGTGTGTGTGTGTGTGTGTGTGTGTGTGTGTGTGTGTGTCAGAACCTGGTAGTAATGAGCGGGTGGCTCTTGCTGGGGTTGCTCAGGCTGTCTTTGTTTTCAGGCATGGATTGGTACAGCAGCAGGTCTTTATCTGTCAGCACAGCCAGCACTGGCTTCTCTGGACCCTGGGCCACCTGCACCCACCCACCCACACACCCACACACACACATTTGCAGAGTTTAAGAAATTAAATTCAAATGGTATGTTTATGATATGTTATATTTATGGCTGTCAATACATGCCAGTGGGCAGCAGGTATGGTCCTTTAAGTTTTTCCACTGAAAAACATGGTGGTTATACACCATCAGTTTCACCATTAATTTGCAGCTCATTTTGCAAAGCTATATTAGTTTGAAGCCTACAGAACCACTAAGATCACACTGCTGACCACTAAACTCCCCGTTATGAAATGTACTACTGAATGACTGAGTTATTTCATCGCCTTGTATAAACTCACATTTGCGTGTGTTTTCAATATTTGTTCATTTTTGCATGCAGTGTGTCTCTGCTTTTCCATACCTGCTCTGTAATCCAGCCCAGATGTTTGACCTCCATGCCAGGCTGCATGGACTTCAACTCCTCCTTCACTCTTGGAACAAGGCTGGCAACTCCGGCCTGGATAGCGTTATACCAGGACTGGGCCATGGCTGGGTCCTTTGCCCGCAGGAACACAGAGCTCTTTCTGTTGCATGAAGTCACCTCAAAATACCTGGGAGGGGAGGAGAGGGGAGGGTTAGGGTTAGATAGCATTGGTTTTAAATATTCCATCTGGACATTAGTCTATTTTCATTTTTAATCTGTCAGAAGTTTGGTATTTTAAGAATGTAGAGTGCAGTACCTGTTTTCTGTGTCCGGGGGGCACTGCTTTCGTAACACCTGGCACATCTTGAGCGGGATGGTACGGGGCTCCTTCACCTCAGCAGGGGAGGGCTCAGCGGCCTTCTGAGGTGTGGAGGGGGGGGANCGGGGCTCCTTCACCTCAGCAGGGGAGGGCTCAGCGGCCTTCTGAGGTGTGGAGGGGGGGGACTCCCATGGCAGAGCGGCTCCTGGGGACCCCGAGCTTTTAAAGAAGGCCGACATCTCCTTGATGTACTTCACTGAGATGGACAGACAGAGATGTTAGATAAAGATGAAAGAGAAAATTTAAGAGACAGAATGCAGGGAAGAGGGATGTGGGATTTGAATATGAAGTCTCCAAGTTTGGAGAGGAGTTGAAAACTACAAAAACATTTATGATTAAAAAAAAAAAAAAAAAANAAAAAAAAAAAAAAAAAGCCAAAGTAGAGGAAGTCGCAAAACTCCTGGCTGCCACTGAGAAACTTTCCCACCCCTTACATGGACATCTTGGCACAACAGAAAAGCATCTTAAAAAAAAGAGAATTCCACATCCAAGGAGCTCCAAAGAATACAACTTCCTGTGGCTTTTAGACTGTATAATGAATCCTGAAGATATTTCTGAGAGCAGGGCCAGAGTGGAGCTTATGAGTAAATATCCCATAATTTACCATAACTAAATGATGACTCCGTAAAAAATCATAAAAAGTTGACCAGTCCAGTTATTTCCAGCTTTCTTATTTTGCTTTCCTGTAACTACAGTACTGTACCCCATAATTATTTTAAAAAGTACACAATAACTACAAAATAACTACATCTGTGCAGGCTGAAATCTCAAGTATTAACAGTTTATTTTGATAATATTAAGCCAAGTTCGCTCTTGTGATATACAAAGTTCACACACCTACATACCCCCTACGCATGCACACATACACACACCGATACACACATGGCCTCAGCTCCACTCCAGTGGGCTGTGGTATGAGTTTGGCACAAACTAATCACTGCTGGAATAAAAATAGCCCAAAGGACACGGCGAGGCATGAGGCTGAAGGCAGAGCTTTGGTTTCACTGGGGAAGTGTGAAGCTCTCCTCTTGTATCCAGAGGGTGAGCAGAAGAGTCGCAGCACAGGAGAGGGGGCTTCCACCAGTCCCAAAATAGAGCTTGCCAGTCTGTCAACCAGGCAGCCTATGTTTTATTTCACTACAAATGCCAACAAAATCCTTTTCCTAGCATGTTGAAAGCTGCTGTGGTAAAGCGCGTGGCCTAAATGATCTCTGTTTCATTCCTTAATATAAAGCTAAAAATAGTCTGACATTAATGGTTCCAAAATCCAGTGTCAATCATACCTATCCTATAAAGAAGTCATTGGGAAGTCACAACATACTGTAAATTCCCCCTCTCCCCCATCTCCTCTCTCTTCAACCCCACGTGTAAGCACACGTATCGCATGCGTAAAATCAAACATGCACACAAGCTAATGCATACACAAAACCTTCCTTCGGGCATGATTCCATGCTTCGGGCTGAAAGAGTTCTATAATCATGCCCTCTAGTGACCCCTTGTTATTCATTGCATCCATTTTTTTGCATGTAAATGAGTAATGCACACGCATGCAAGCACAAAGACACACAGTCATACATCCCACATGATCCCATATTTGGAGACCAGTTCTACTTCCCATAATGGCTGTTCAGAGAATTCAACTCATTTACTACCTACTGACAAATAAGCTAGTGTATCAAAAGTTCTCAGTGTTGATCAAACTCAGCTGTGTTCAGAGAGAAACTGTTCTGAATGTTCTGAACTGGACTCGTGATTTGGCATTCTAAGCAATAAAGGACAGCATTTGCTGTCTGACTCAAGTACAAATTCACAAAATGTGTGTTGCAGAACCAAGTATCAAGGGTGAGCAGCAAATCCTATGTAAGACTACATACCAGCTACACCTTTGAAGTAGCATTCAACCTGCATACGTAATGTTTCATGGAAATGAGCTTCTGTCCATTTGTTTCTGTGCCAGCCCATTGATGTGTGCGCCGTGGGGTAGCCAACTGCTTCCTTGTTGCTGGACCTAGGCCATTCAAAACTGATGAGGTCAATCCCAATATGGCAGACTATGCCTCAAGACTGGGAATGGAAATGGACTTGCCTACAGTGCTGCTTGAAGTGGTAGAGCTCCTGCAACTGTCCTGAATTAGCTGCAGGATTTTTCAGGAAATCCCTCTTGTGCAGCTCATTCAAGAAAGCATCAGTAAAGGATATTTCTATTTGATAAGGAAGTTTTCTCATTTTTTCTTTAAAGCAAAATAAGAGGAAAGGAAAGGAAGTGTGAGGGAGAACAAGCATCACTGCATTCACCCAGTATGTAGTTCAAGTGTAAGGGATTCTCAGTTGTCTTAACTCTATAACATGAGATTGAGTGTATGTGCTGTTACATTTACAACATCAGAGACAAGAAACGCAATTCATTTTTGTTGCTCGCAAGGCTCATAGCAGATATGTACTATAAATATGCAAACAGTAAAAAAGCACATGGAATCAGATATTCTCAGAATTGGGACCAAGTTACAGTTTTGCAAGAAAGTCTCAGGTCTTGGCTGGTCAATCTTGACTTGTGATTTGTCTGTATTGACTTGAGACTTGAATTGATTGCTGCCAAGACTTGACACTTACTTATGACTTCCAATTGGAAACTAAACCCTTGTTTGCACATACATGTTGTTTCAGGTCTTAACTGTGTAAACATGTATTGGATATGGAGCATGTAAAGATGTTTCTCTAAAAATCTAATACAGGAAATTGAGCCCCAGAAGCTGCAGCGTAAATGTAGCCTGTGTATTTCATGCTGCACAAACTGTGGAAGAGAACAGGTTCAGGGGAAAAACACTAATCAGTATCAAGCATAAGATGTTTATTTTGTAAGAGGCTTAACTATTTTCCAAAAAGCTGTGAGGAAATGATTGCATTGGTCTTCCCCAGATTAGAAATGTCAGGTATTAGCTCTGGCCCTAGTAACACATCGCAGGTAGTTTTCAAACAGAGGAGTGAATGAAAAGGACACAGAAAAGGACTGAAACATGAAGAGAAGGAATGAACAGCAGTGGTCCTTAAAAACAGAAAAGTAGAGTGAAAGGACGAAAAAAAAAACTGAGCATGAAAGAAAATCAGAAAGAATGAGTAAGGCAACACAGAGAGATGGAACTTACAGCTAAGCTCAATTCAGCCAGAAATGTTGCCATGAATACCAGTAGCGGCACATTCAATACAGAGCTAAAATTAGCTGAGATGGCACTGTTATTACTTTAGCTTATCTGGCAGCCAGTGAAACTACTTTTGTAATGTGTGTGTGCGTGCATGCGTGAGCGTGAGTGCATGTGTGCAGAATCCTCCGCTAAGCTTTTCCTGCTCAAGTCTTCGCACTGAACCTCAGTAATCCTGACTGTACATGTTCAGCCAGTTTAGTTCTGACACAATTCACTTAACTGTGATTTGTAAAACTTGACTTTAAATTGTCCAAGACTTGAAAACACGCGTAATATAACTGCTCAGCCATTCCTGTTTCACACTAAGGAACCAGGAACCATTTTGGTTCTGAGATGATAGTTCCTGAACCACTTTGTAGCTCCTACTCCAAGGTACTGAATGTACTTCCTGATGATTCAGGAACTGCAGGGTGGCAGTGAACATCACTGATTGGTCAGACATACAGTGGGGTCCAAACATCTGAGACCACTGTGAAAATGCTTCTATTTTGCATGCTTTTTGAATTTATCACAAGATTTTTCATTATAAATTATATCATCTTAACAATTTGAGAGAAAAGTTGAATCTTTGAAAAATGCACATGAATTTCAGAATATCTTAGTATATGGAATGCCCCCCTTTTGCTTTAATGACAGCATGCACTCGAGCTGGCATGGACTCCACAAGTTTGTGCAAAACCTGATGACCCACATTATCCCAGCATGATTTGACAATATTCCGAAGAGTTTCTTGTGATGTCAGATTTTCTTACTATTCCCAGATTTACATGGAAAACATCACAGATTTTCAATGTGATCTCAGACTTTTGGACCCCACTGTAAGTTTCCATCTTTTTTAATACTTGCAATGCAGTCTCACGCAGCAAAACAACATGTTACTATGGAATTACTCCTAACACGAAGCACTGACGGGGGGGAAAAAATACAAAATGAAACAAGATTACAAATAAAAATCAACACTCACAAAACTCAAATCAGCATAGATGGATGCAGCGACAAGTGTTACGAAACAACAGACTGCATTCTGTGATGCCGACCAACATACTCTGGTACCATTAGTATGAGAAACAGTGATGTTTTTTTGGTGAAGACATTTGACAACAGCCTCAAGAAACCATGAAAACCATCAGAAATGACATGACGGCCATACTATAGACTTTACTTGCTCTAATTTCCATAATCTTCATGGTACTTGAAGCATGGTGGAACCACATAGTTCCTACTCCAGATACTTCTTGGTAAAGTAGTTCCTGATTTAGTCCCAAACATAAAGTAAAGGTCTCTGCCATTCTCATGATCTTCAGGCAATCAGGGGCCCAAACAAAAACAGCATGGCAACATGGTTTGCAGTTATTAACTGTTTGGCATCAAAAAACGTGGCATTGCCTTGTTAAAGGTGATGCAATGCTGGAAAGTTGTGGGCCTGTCCCCACTTCCCTGTTACTGGTTACCGTGAAAGCAGCAGGAATTTCACTGGCTAATCAGCGACCTCAGAAAAATGCTGTTGGCTCTCTAAAACATGTCAGGCCAAGAATGTCCCAACATTACACCAGAAACAAAGAAAAGTGCCAAAACAACATCATAAACAACTGTGCCAAATACAAGAAACATAAGCTGTTTTCATCCAGTACACTGAGGTCAACCAAGAAAAAAGAATCATCAATACACATTGTAATACATTGTTGATTAATTCCCCTTATGAAATTAACCAATCATAAAGGAGATAATACAGAAAAGAGAAGAAAGTTCTAAAGCAACTAACATGTGGATTGTGTAAAAGGGACTCCAATTTAGGGTCACAATTACATTCTACAAGATACTAGGCCAAACATTTTTTTACTTGCTCAGACATTTCTCTCATGTACAGGTAATAACTATTGGATCTCTGTGTTTTACTTATAAATGTGTCTCTTTCTGGCTGCGTGACAGTAGGAGAAGACTTTCCCTGTACCAAATGATTTAGATAAGTTCATCATTCCCATAGCTCATCTCATTAAAAGCATGGATAAATGCCAACCTGGGGGGTGTAAGGATGAATGGGAGCTCAGAGAGAGAGAGAGAGAGAGAAAGAGAGAGAGAGTGAGAAGGAAAAAGAAAAAGCGAGACAGGGAGAGAGGAGTGGGGGTCAGCTGGGCATAATAAATCAAACTTTTAAACTGCTTCACATACTGTCAAAGCATAGATTTACTTTGCATAGTCAGTGTGTCAGGAAACTTAATTATCCTAATTCAGCAAAGTAAAGGTGAAGGAAACTTGAACGGGATCTGGCAGAGGACAAGAACAGAGTGAGAGGGTGGCTCAGCTGCAGACAATTCCACTTTACTTTCTGCTGTTATTTTTTTCTTTCTAATTTTTGTCTGGAGACCTCTTACCTGCCTGAAATGCAAGGACCACCACTTTCCAGTCAAATAATGATTATTTGCTTGCTGTGATTTAAAGTGCTCACTAGCTGTGCAACTTTCAAACTGCGTTTAGTTTGACTTGAATTGAGGCAGCAGTCGATGTGATCAAAAGTGATGTAAAGTGCTGCTTCTCAAATTTAAATGGCAGCTGGCTGTGAGAGGAAGTAAATCAAGTTTGAAGGCCATTGGGAATAAGTTATACTGTGTAACAAAATACAGTATATAGATAGAATACTAGGTTATAATGCTTACACTTTACAGGAAGCACAGGTGTGTGTACATGTGCATATATTAGCTTTTATTACAGTAAATAATAAATTTAGTTTGGCTGATATATCAGCAGGTTTACATAAGCTGCCAGTTATTAATATATCCCTTAATTTGTTTGTTATTGTATGTATGTACACTATAGGGCAGACGTTTGAGGCCACCCCCACATTTAGCATGACCAGACTGTAACAAGTTAATCACAAAATGATGTGGGAGAAGGCAGACAGTAGGCTATTGAATAGAATGTTAAAACACATAAGCAAGGGAGGTGGAACACAACTGGAGTGCCAGTGCACTNGCTATTGAATAGAATGTTAAAACACATAAGCAAGGGAGGTGGAACACAACTGGAGTGCCAGTGCACTAATACAGGGCATGCCATCATTAAAAATCATTTCTTAAGCCATAGTGGCTACATAATGTGCTCTTGTTGACAAATTCTTCTTGAAAACNTTTTTTTTTTTTTTTTTTTTAATCAGGGGGGTGGCCTCAAACTTCTGGCCTGTAGTATATGCATACATGATGTATGTACAATATGTATGTGTGTATGTCTAGTATACATGCATGTACTGTTTGTGAAGTATTTATCTATGTATTGGTCCATTTATTCTGAATGTTATGTGCACACCCCACCCACGCCTAGAANCCACCCCTCAAGCTGTAAATAAAAACGCAGCCTTAATCAAACTTGCAGATTTAATTTGGTTTGTACATGAATACATCCTGCACATTACTGCGAGTTGGTTCAATGACTTTCCAAAGTCTGAGCTTGTACTGAAGTGAGAGAGCAGCACGATGACTGGACCACTAATTTATCAGGGGCCCCTGATCAGGGCGGTGGGGTTCATAGGGGGCCAGTTAAGCAAACTTGACACCACAGCGGGAGAATGGAACTGAGGGAGAGCTGTGATTTAATAAAGCCATGTTATTTTGTGACTTAATCTGTTCTCTTGCTGAGTCTAAGCAGAATGTCCTTATGGACCAGCAGCTTTGAAGGAAAATGAACAAAGCTTTGTGTGCGGAAGATCAGAGGTTTGACAGCAGGGAAACAGAGACATGCAGGTCAGGAACCACATCTACAGCAAATTTAAAGCCAATAAGAAATTTCAACCCAATTTACAAGCAGCATACAACAACAGGAGGATCGAGTCAAAATTGTCCTGGCTTATTACTACAGTAAGTTTACTCTCCTTCAATACAGATGTTACTACTGTCTTTCCATAGGTTAGAAAGCAGCAGACAGCTACAACTGTTAGTGTATTTATTTTCCAACTTGAAACCAGATTGGTCGGGTTTGTTTTGTCAGGACATCCCACAAAGCACTAAGTACATATCAGAGAACTAATCAGGGAAATATACCTCATCAGTGGTCCTGGTCCTCCAACTCTAAATATTTTCCAGCTCTTCCTGCTCTGCCCACACCTTTAGCCAATCAAGATCTGGGAGGCACCAACTCTTGATCAAGTGAATACACCTGATTTAGCTAAACAGGTGTGGGCGGAACAGGAAGAGATAGAGATAGAAAATATACAGTGCTGTGATACTCCAGAACCAAGATTAAGAACCATTGTATTGAATAAACTTTGAAATACTTTCTCTTAACCTTGTTGTGTGCTTCCAAAAATGATGACTTGGCCCTGATCTGGGGATATGTAGAAATGTAGAAATCCTAAATCCTGGTTTGGAGGCTGTTTTAACAAGAAAAGAGGCCCATTGCAAGCAAAAGGAGTATTAAATCATCTTATGTAGGTCAGTGTAAAGAATTGTAGAATCAAGCTGCTGAAAACTGCTAATGCATTCTTTCATGAAATGCAGCATTATCTGCAGGTACACATACGCGGAAAGTTTAAGACGAATAATCAGTTTTGACTGACCAACCAAATTTTCTGTCAGCCACTTCACACTAAAAAATGTATGTGCAACTAAAGCATTTAATTTCATCATGCATATTCACAAATACTTTCCCATTCATCCAGCTTACATGTTATAGGATGGAAACAAATAACAGTGAAAAGAAGTGTTGTCTCTTTATAAGACCTTGAATAAATTAAGGGTAATCGAAATAAATAAACAAAACAAGTTGAATTTTAGTTTGTCAGCTAAACTACATGAATTTCTACTCTGCACTGAACCAACAACCAAACAAAACCTTCCTGTATCTGGATAATGGTATGCCTGAAGTTAAGATCCATCTATCAGCAGTTCAAAGAGAGTAGTCTTTATCTCTTCACAGTTAAATAAGAGAAAAATCTGTATCATGACTATCAGAGCAGAATGGAGGACGGGAAGTGTGGAGAACAGAGTGGGAAGCTGGAGAAATGTGGGATTCGGTCAGGCTTCGAGGAAAGGTTTATTTTCAAGGTAATAATTATACTGTCACAGGAGCGAGACCCAGAAAGTTTTAATTAGGTGATAAAATAAATGCGTGTCTCTGGCAGGCAGTTATGATGTAGCTGAACTTGCTAGAAATAGTTACAACATAACCACACCTTGAATGCTTCAGTAAATCAACACAGTTGCAGCGTCAGTGTCAACAATGTTTGGGTCCATGCATTAATATATTCACGAACATATCTATCAAGTGTGACAGAAGAAAATTCAAGTTGAGAAAGTGGTCAAATAGCGAGATTTCATCAGCAAACTATCCCTGTTTGACTTCACATGGTCCACAGGGCAATTAAATGTGACAGACAGATGGAAATTAAAATCCAGCTGAAAAGGAGGAATGAGATCAAATCCAGGACTTTCAGTTGGTCTCCTAATTGTGAGAGGGCTAGTTTAGTCTGAAACAGTTCAATGCGACATTGTCTGTTAGACCATAAAGCACAGGGTGCGATTTAAGGATAAAACAATGTTGGTCAGGGTGTAAATGCAGTCATAAGTGGATGAAGAACATTTTTAGGAGACTGTTACAGACGACTGCACCACCAACTGTACCAGACCAGCAGGGCAAGCAACCTAGGTGATGTTAGGAATTTTTGTAGGTCTGATTCAGAGGAGGAAGGGACAGAATTCGGAAACCAGATTAACACAGCATTTTAAGAGTGAACTTTGGCAAAAAAAAAAAAAAAAAAAAACACCCAGCTGTAAATTAGTTGTTACAAACTGTGAATTAAGAAACTCTCACTTCAATCCCTGTATACCTGCCAGGAAAAACCCAAGAGGGACATAGACCAGCATGGGTAAGTGTGAGTTAGGTGTGTGGAATTACTTATGTGTGTGTATGTATTTACAGAATAACTTGTCAAGAGGCCTGAGCCATACGTTGCTGCAGTTACAGACTCAAGACTTGAGTATGTAGAATAAACTTTATGGGTTGACAAGGAATGAAAAGTGGAGACATGCTGGGCGAGAGTTACTCTGCGTCCCAAAGAGAAGCGTGAAACCTTTCTCCCCAAAAGTCATTACACTCAATAAATCACTCACTTACACAGACTTGAATCAGTCTAGAGAGATAGCTTGGGAGAGTAAATCTCTGTCTAAGCCTTGCTTAAAGACACTATAAAGAATATATGTGCTTTTGAGGGCATGCATTCACATGTCCTGGAAGATGTCTTACACTCTCTAAATGCTTGTCTCTTCCAGCTCTTGCTCTGCTATTTGTCCAGCTGCGTGTCCTTGAATTAACAATCTGAACAATAAAGGTTGTTATGAACATGATCCTGAGTGAGTACCTACGTAAACTAAAGAAGAAGCGGTGATATACGCGGTTTAACAGGAGTGCCATGATGCAGTTGCAGATTAATACACCATTAAAACTGTAATCTATTATCAATGGTCTGACAGTAATATACAACCACACACTTTATAGCACAAAACTTAACACACACAGTTTGTGTTATAAAGATACACTAAAAAAATTAGACATTTCTCACTTTCAACAAACAAAGTAGTGTGTTTATAGGTTGTAGCTCAACAGAGGCAAATATATTGGTCATTGGGCAATGTGCTACAGATATCAGCAGTCATCACGAAGAGGAATTCCAACCTAAACCGCCAATAGCATTATTCATGTTTTCTGTTGTTTTAACCCATGCTGGACTTTGTTTGAAGTTGATCAATAGCCTGTATTTACAAATTGGTCAAGATAAGGATTGCTGAAATCAGAGGACTTGATTAGACTAACAAGACATGTGCAGAACAGGAAACAGTAACATAACCCCNCCCCCCACCGCTGAAGGTTCTAGACAGGGTAGAGTCTGCGACCTTACAGCTCCCATAACTAAGCCTGCTTAATCCCCGTGTCTGTGTGCTGAGCATGAGCTCAACTACCTTAATGAAAAGGATACAACAGGGCAGAGAACCGGCCGTGCCCAGAAATGTCTTGGCAGAGGATCTCTCTCTCTCTCTCTCTCTCTCTCTCTCTCTCTCTNTCTCTCATTATAAAACCCTCTGAATATCCCAGTAAGTTCTGCGGAAATTCAGCCTGACATTAGGTTAATACCCTTAGCACGTTCAAAATGGACCTACGTAATTGCGTTGGCACACTCCTAATTTCTGTCAGGCCAAAAAGTGACTGAAAATACATTCTAAAAGGTTAATTTCATATGATCTAGCTACCAGGAAAGCAGAAATTGCCACATAGGATGTTGCTGTGTATCAGGTATTTTGAACAGGAAAAGCATCTGAAAGTCAGTTTAGTTATAGGATTTGTGATCCAAGTGAGATGAACAAGCATCCTAATCATAACTGGCCATATACTTTAAAATCTGCATTGTAGATTGATAATTAGGAGGAAAATGGGGGAAATGAGTCTGATATTCCCTGGCCTACAGACTGCACTGCCAAATCCAACTATTATTTTGAAGTGTGGAAAAACACAAGAGTTTAAATTCCTTAAATCAATCATAAATTGTCAATGGTGGACCTTCAAAAGCTCCAAAGCCCCAAAGTTTATAGTCCTAAAGAAGTAAATTTGCAATGGGTTCTCTTTTAGTTAGTGTTCTTTATGAAATCAAACCTGTCACTTAAACAGCGTAAAAAAAGAAAAAGTACATTAATATATTATGGAGAGTACATCTTTGAACTAAACACAGGTTCTCTTCGATTACTGCATAAATCAATAAGTCTATGAAAAAATTTTATTGGAAATCTGCCATGGTGAAGTAAACTGTTGGCTTACTGTACAAAACCAAAAACACAACTGTACAAACTAATCTACTCTTAATTCTGTTGTCTGGTATACAGGAGTAATTACCCATTTTGCACATGGCTAATTACCTGCATTTTTCACAATTCAACTTAGCTTCCCCTGACTAGTATATGTAGCCTGCTACCTGGGCCATTTGCTGTCCTTGCCTCTAATTAAAAGTGGAAATCAGGAAGGAGAGCAGAGGGCAGAGGAGCGTAACAGGAAGCCACCGAGAGTCTTCCTGCAGGAATCCACATTCATGTAGTCATACTGATGATAAATTAGCTGGAGTCTGATCGTGCCCTTTTCTCTGTTCCTAACTGTGGCCGCGAGCACGTCACATGCTTTCCCTGTGCTAAAACACATGGTGTACTATCATTCTTAATCCTAGGATACACGGTGAAAAGAGTGCACACACACACACACACATATACACAATATGCATATTGACACACACCTGCCCCCTAAAAACAAACACCAGCACTGTCCTTTCACATTCACACATGCCTAAGCGTCATGTCCTGCGCAGCCCGTTTCGCCTACCAGCTTTCCATCCTGCGAGTGTTTATGTTGATGTGTGTGAGTGTGCATTTGGTTGCATATTTGTTCCGTGAATTTGAGTGTCTGCCTGTGTGTTCCTGTCAGGCCTTGGTTGCCCAGGGAACAGCTTTACAATTTAGCTATCCCCCAATCCCCCTGACCCACACACACACATATACACACAAACACACGCAGTTTGTCAGTTCCATGGTTTCTTCATACCATAGTGAAATGTATCCTGTCTGGCTGACTGGCCAGCAAGCAGGTCACAATGATGGATGGATTTTCATTGAGAGCAGAATCCAAATTAAAATGCAGTAGAAACACAATAGAGCCCTTTAGAAAGCTCTGTAGTGCTCCTTCATACTACAGCAGCTTTTAATATATATATTTTTTTAATTTTTTTTTTATATTTTTTTCCTTTTTCCATTTGTTCATCCTCCACTCCCATTTTCCAAAATTAGTTTCTAAACTCCACATTTACTGTGATTCTAACCCCACAGATCCTCCATGACTCTGTTATAACTGTACATTCAGGTGTGATAATAAGATGTGGGCACTACTGGGAAGCTGTTGAGCTGCCCTACGCACCTCTCCTCTCCAGCCTTCCTCGTCTCCCTACCGACACACACACACACACACACACACAGCCACACACATGCCCACAAACACACACAGGTACAGCATGAGCAGAGGAAGCCACGTGACCAGACACATACACAAACACACACAGGCTGTAAATGTTGCCGAGAGGAAATGAAGGCAGCTTTGCTTTTATGGTTTCATCTGGCCTGTTATATTTATCTGACCCTCTCAGGTGTTTACTGTTCTTCTCTCACACACACACTGATTATTCCTTTTCCACGGGGTGACAGTAACACAGAGGAGCAGAACCCGTCCTTTCTCTAAAATATAGTGTAGCCTGTTTTTTTTTTTTTTTTNTTTTTTTTTTTTTTATTTTGTTTTGTTTTGTTTTTTTTTACCAGGAAGATTGACTAAGAACAAATCCTTATTTTACAGGGAGAGCTTCAGGGGAGTGTTGCAGGTGAGGGATCTCTTCGCCTGTCTTGTGTCTTCTAGCAACCCTGCGGGATATTATTAGATTTTTTGAAGATCCAAAAAAAAAAAAAAAATNAAAAAAAAAAAAAAAATGAACTGACCAATAACTCCAGCTTATGCAAGAGAAGCATCGAGGCTGCACACATCATGTATTAACCAAACTAATTAGCTCTTTTCTTGTTATCTCATTATTTAAATATAAAACTATAGACAAAAAAAAAACATATATGTACTGGATGAAGTATTTAAAGAAACATCTTTCATTACATTGAATGGGGCACTGCAGTAGGTGTACTCTACTGCCCAAAAGTTTGGGGTCACCCAGAAAATGTCATGTTTTCCATGAAAACTCACACTTTTATTCATCAAATGAGTTGCAAAATGAATAGAAAATATAGTCAAGACTTTAACAAGGTTAGAAATGATGATTTTTACTTGAATTAATAATTTTGTCCTTCAAACTTTGCTTTCATCAAAGAATCCTCCATTTGCAGCAATTACAGCCTTGCAGATCTTTGGCATTCTAGCTGTCAATTTGTTGAGGTAATGTGAAGAAATTTCACTCCACATGCTTCCTGAAGCACCCCCCCCCCCCCCCCCNCCCCCCCCCACAAGTTGGATCAGCTTGATGGGCACTTCTTATGTACCATACAGTCAAGCTGCTCCCACAACAGCTCAATAGGGTTGAGATCTGGTGACTATGCTGGCTGCTTCTTTCCTAAATAGTTCTTGCATAGTTTGGAGCTGCTTTGGGTCATTGTCCTGCTGTAGGAGGAAACTGGCTCCAATCAAGCACCGTCCACAGGGTATGGCATGGCATTGCAAAATGGAGTGATAGCATTCCTTATTCAAGATCCCTTTTACCCTGTACAAATCTCCCACTTCACCAGCACCAACACCCCCAGACCATCACATTTCCTCCACCATACTTGACAGATGGTGTCAAGCACTCCTCCAGCATCTTTTCATTTCTTCTGCGTCTCACAAACACCGTGATCCAAACACCTCAAACTTAGATTTGTCCGTCCATAATACTTTTTTTCCAGTCTTCCTCTGTCCAATGTCTGTGTTCTTTTGCCCATCTTAATCTTTTCCTTTTATTGGCCAATCTCAGATATGGTTTTTTCTTTGCTACTCTGCCAAGAAGACCAGCATCGTTCACTGTTGTCGTTGAGACTGGTGTTTTTGCAGGTATCATTTAATGAAGCTGCCAGTTGAGGACCTGTGAGGTGTCTGTTTCTCAAACTAGAGATTCTGATGTATTTGTCCTCTTGCTCAATTGTACATCGGGGCCTCCCACTTCTCTTTCTATTCTGGTTAGAGCCAGTTTGCGCTGTTCTATGAAAGGAGTAAGTAGTACACACCGCTGTATGAGATCTTAAGTTTCTTGGCAATTTTTCTCATGGAATAGCCTTCATTTCTCAGAACAAGAATAGACTGACGAGTTTCAGAAGAAAGTTTTTTTTGGCCATTTTGAGAATATAATCGAACCCACAACTGCTGATGCTCCAGATACTCAGACTCCAGATATTGCTTCTTTAATCAGCACAACAGTTTTCAGCTGTGCTAACATAATTGCACAAGGGTTTTCTAATGATCAGTTAGCTTTTTAACACAATAAACTTGGATTAGCTAACACAATGTGCCATTGGAACACAGAAGTGATGATTGCTGAAAATGCGCCTGTATGCCAAGGTATTTATTCCATTAAAAGCCAGCCATTTCCAGCTATAATAGTAATTTATCACATTAGTCATGTCTAGACTCTATTTCTGATCAATTTAATGCTATTTTAACTGAAAAAAAATCGTGCTTTTCTTTCAAAAATAAGAAAATGTCTAAGTGACCCCAAACTTTTGAGCGGTAGTGTATGTTGTTGCAATAATTTTACTTTGCATTAATCTAAGTGAGTATATGTCTCTTTGAATACAGGCTCCTAAAAATAATTCACATGACAGGCAAAGGAATCAGGCTTCTAATGTAACTCCATTACATCTTCTCTAAGTAGTTTTCTCAGAAGCTGTCAGATCCAACTATTAGCGTTCACAGATTTCAGATATTTTAATGTGATGGAGGCAGATTCTCCTTGATCTCGGTCAAGGCTGTCTGATATAAACTTCCCCGAGCAAAGAAAATGCCTTGAGCATGTCAGTGGAGGCTGTTTGTTGTTGTTCAGACCTTATCCTGACCTGTAACATCATACTAGTGCCAAGAACGTGTTTGTTTATAAGTGCTTTTTTGAGAATTTTGATAAAATAGCAACACCAAAGTGAAAACTCTATTAGAACTACATGTTATATGCATTCATATTTATTTTTACAGAAGTGTAATAATGAAAAATTGCATATGAAATTCTAATGAATTTTGTTAGGCTATTTTAGTTACTACTCTGCCTGAAAGAACGCTGAAGCTCCTTGCTATAATATGTGTCCTGCACGCACTTTCTGGTTCTGACAGACACGCAGATATACTCACATAGACACAAACACAAACAAAGCAATCTCAGGATATCAAAAAAAAAAAAAAGNAAAAAAAAAAGAAAAAAAGGCATATACACACACACATACAAACTCAACCCTTTCCCCTCAATGAGACTCCAAGCCTCTTTCATGGCTTCACTCCTCTATCAGGCCTTTGGGGGAAGGGAAGCCCATGAAATGATTACTGACACGACGGATCACAGAGCAGCGCTGCTTGAGCTGTCTGATATCAACACTTTTCGGCCCTGGCTGTGGGGCTAGCACAGCAGAGGGATTTGCGATGATTTCCCCTGGCTGTAGATGGAGCGGTATCTGCACTGCTGACTGACTGAAGTTACTGACTCTGGTCCACCATGCAAGTTCACCCACAGAAACACCGTCACACAGAAAAAGGCTAACTCTGAAGGAGTGCATTTTTTTTTTTTTAATTTCTTTTCTCGTTAACACCGTGATTCATGCACTGACTAATTGTTTTGTCATGTCTGACGAAACCCTTTATAGCTCAATTTGTAATTTTGAAAATTTATGAATAACTGAAAATTTCTGCAGAGACATTTAGACATGCAAGTTTGAGATGTGTAGCGAGTATCTAAAGTATTGGAAATCTGTTCAGCTCAAAACAGTTAGCCTGTGTTTGGCTGTGGGCATGCTCTCTTTCACAACATGGATTTTGGTGCTTTGACATACAGAGAATACACAGATCAATGAGGAAAAAACATGTAAGTTGAAAGAGAAGGTGTTACTCACAACTTTGTACTTTAGCAGAGAGTAGATGTACAATTTTCAGCAAATGAAAGGAGTCAAGACAGTTGGAGATGCTCAATTTCTGTGATGCAATCAGTTGGCAAGAAGAAAGTTTGTTTTTTAAATTCCTTCGCTGTCCTCACAGATAAAGATCTTAACTCAGATTCACCATCCTGCATAACACCTGCTGACAGACTGGTGCTTTTAAGCAAAACAAACAGAAATAACCTTATCTGTGCACTAACATACACGGTAAATGACTAAACTGTAGACATGAGGCAGAAATTGACTGTGGTATGGACAGAGAGGTTGCATTAACTACAGAATGAGCAAAGGAAAAGAGAGACAATGACCGACTGCTGACTCCACTTTAAACCACAGCAGATCTTCCCCTCTATAGTCTCATGGTTCTCTGTTCTGTTTCTGTGTCAACAGTGTTTGATATAGATGAAGGCTCACCATTACCACGCTGAAATGCTCACAGATGTGTATCAATGCCAATCTAGAAGTTTGAGTCTGGTTTTCTTGTGCTGGGTTAGTTTATCTCATTACTTGGATTTTCCGAAGAAACCCTGATCAAAGTTCTGATCTAACAGATCCTGTGTGCACATCATGTATGACCTTTTAGAAACACAACAGTAACACTGAAAAAATAAATCTAAAGAGTCAAAACTTATCAAATACGTCAAGGAATCAAAAGTTTTCATCATTTGCTTCTATCAATCTATTGGTGGTATGGACTGTTAACATTGTAGAAGCACGTATTATATTATATTATTAGCTCATATTATATTATCACTTATATGAGAGGTAGAAATTTTCCTCTCTTAGTTTTGCAAGTAGGTACTCACTTTTTTTTTTTTTTTTTTTTTTTACATTAAAAACACAGACATGCTCCTTTAACATGCAAAAGAGAAGAAAAGAGAGCATGCATGGTTTACAGTAAAGTAGATATGACAAAACGCTAAAATAAAAAAGAATCAGACATAGAAGAGTCAGTGAGTGGATTCAGTTTTGATGTTTTACCTTCAAGGATGACCTCCTTGCCCGTCTTCTTCAGAGCTTGCACAGCCTCGTCATGTGTGGCCTCCCGCAGATCATAACCATTAACAGACAAGATGGCGTCACCAACATAAAGGGCTTCAGTCTGGTCCGCAGCCAGGCCCTTAAAGATCTTGGAGATGAGGATGGGCATCTTGTTCTCCCTCCCACCTACATGAGAAGGCGGCAAGATTATCCTATTGTTGGTTACTTAATCGTTTTTCAGGAAACCACCCCTTCACATATCTGCACGCTTTACATAACACACTCACACTTGGCCAGTACAACCATCACCTTCAACTTCTGGCCACCGTCCAGCTTCACTGGAGCAGATAGGAATTCTGTTCCCTGCTAAAGCCAGTTACATGCCTGTGCTGCTGCATGTGAGGGATACACACACGTTCTCTTTTACACAGCAAATGCCTTCACACTGACCCTAGTCTGACATTATAAACTGCTAAATGAGGAACCACAGCTAATGTGCTGATGATATTTCAAAACACCATGTCACCATGTAGGATTGTGCACTAGATCTTTAAAAAGAGAATGACAGGATACTCAACAGATTTGAAATGGAAGATAAGAGAATATCATTCTCTTGTTTTGCCTGTACACCAGTGCTTTGAATAAATTTTTCAATTCGCGCCCTTCTGGTTACATGGAACACTGCAGCAGACATAAGTGTTAACTTGCAAATTTTGAACTAGCTAAGCAAAAGGGAAAATATCACTCCTTGCATCATTTGTACATCTTATGCACAGTATTCTGTGTAAGACTCAAAGAAATGTGATTGTTAGTTTTTAAGGGTACTTATATAATTAGTGTTTATTGTCCAAAGTCGGTTGTTTGTTACCTTTTTTTGCAAGCCAAAGACAAATTTGGGTTACAAAGGCAGACAATAAGGTTGATTTGATTTGATCTGAAAATCTCAACAGAGGTTGCTGAGGTTTGAGCATTACATCCACATTTTCCCTTCTCAAATGGGAACAACAAACATTCTTGGTTATACAAATACAATTCTGCACTGATACCGAGATGCTATAAACTGTATCTTAAATCTACATGTAACTAGACAACAATTTATACAATTATAAGGATCTCTCTCGCTCTCTCTCTCTCTCTCTCTTTGATGGTGTGCTGATAGTTCTTGCCTCTTGCTCTGAGCTTCCATTTTTCATGGGAAACATCATTAATGTCAGCCAGACTCTGGCCTTCAGGCCAGTGAGAAATTATCTGAAAAAGGATTTAATTAATTTTACATACGTCTTCCACAGGTTGGTTCCTCTGGGTAATTCTTTGAGGTTTAATTCATGTATCTTTCTTTAAAGGCCAGATCCTGATGCCCTTAATAAAATAAAGGTTAAAAAAAAAAGAACACCAGAGATAAGATGGGTCTAAAGCATCTCCATCATTACGCCCCTTGAATTTTAGAAAGAGTGTTTAAACAGCTATTTAACCCACCATCACTTGTTTATGTAGACATTGTTTCTTATACATTTCTCATATCAAAATACCGTAATTTAATAACTTCTTCATCACATATCAATCCAGATTTTCACTATAACTGTACAGCATTTTTCTGGCTATGTATGGATTTTTAGGAGGTATAACAACTATGAATCATAAATGTTGTTTAAATATTGCATAGATTTCAATATTATAACTGTACTGCTGTAAAAATCAATACAGACGGTCTGAGTCAATCAGACCTGTGAACAGTTACATCCATTGCTTACTAATGGTGCATTAGGTGCATAATTCCTAGTGGTGCATTCAAGTGCTGTAGTGAAGAACTAACAACAGGATGCATTTTCAGATCACTCCAAGCTTTTTATCTGCACTTAAATACTAACACTGCTAAACTTAAAAAAAAAAAAACCTGAATATACACCTTGTTCATGATGATGGATTACCTATCCCAAGAATGTTTCAAATATCAACAAGTTGATTTTAATAGCATACCAGAATGAACTGAAACCAAAGGCAGTCTGGAAGGTAGGAAAAAAATTTTTAATTCACTGTTCCAGTAGTATGCTTTGGGAAATGATTGTCAGTAACAGTTACATGTATGAAAATTGAATATATTGGAAACATGCAAAATTGACAGTATGGTCCTTTAACACTGTGTTCTCCTAATGTTTTCTCCTATGCACTTCTACCAACCAAGAGGAATGGAGACTGCTACATCAGGATCATGTAGGATCACGTCCTGGTCGCTGCATCAGGTCGCTTTGCGTCATGATCCTATGACGCAAAGCCAGATGTTGCATCTCACTGGCTTCTCACCTGCAAACACTGGTAGTTGTGTTATTTGTAGAACCTAGAGGAATCCCGGAGGAATGACGACAAGCAACCACACCTAGGACTCTAAAGTGGTGGATGACTATTTTTCCTCTGTCAGTGAGACACCCCAAAATCATCAAAAATAGAAGGGTCTAAGGTTCAGTCGCAGCAACAAGCTCTTCTTGCTCATTCTGCTCTGCTTAACTCTTCTGAATAAAAGTATCAGCTAAATTACAAAAATGTACAGGAAAAGACTTCCTATTTCCAACCCCCTTTGGGATTGTTTGCAAATCTACAACTGTTAACTTGCAGGGAAGCATTTGAGGGTGTTATGCTATGTTAAAGGGCAATATTGAATTGTTGATAGAACGGGGCTGCAGAGTGTGACTTCTTAGTTGCATTTTGCAGCTATTTTTGGAGATGATATGACAAAATTTCATAAACAGGTGCACCAGTGGGGTTTGCAAATATGGCCCCAATTTTGTATATCACTTTAACTTTTCAATTATTTATGAGGGAGGGACAGAAGTGGCATGCTTGTGTTTGTGTGTGTGTGAGGAAGACAGAGACTGGAGTGGGGAGCTATCATGCAACTCTCACTACTATAAGAGTGCCTATAATGCACAGAGAGCTTCATACATGTGTGATTAGTGATCTGATCAGTGCTAATCAGATCGATCAGTGTTTTCTGACACACGGCGCTTTGGTGAAAATAAAATACTGATTTCTTTTTTCAATGTGTAAGACTCTCCTTTGCTAATGCTTTCCTCAAATTCTGATTAAGGAGTCATCGGCAGGTAAACCCATTACAAGAGTGATGTCGAAAAATTAAAAGAATCACAATGCCAAGTACTGAAGGCCATGTGCTGTTCTATATAGCTGCATGGAAACTACATTTGCTGAATGTGAAGCACCCTCAAGCACAGCAATAGTAGAAACACATATTATGCAGGGACATGAATGTTGCTCTTTATCAGAGATCATTTTTTCAGTCTGGTACCAAAATGAGTACCGGGAGATCTATATGTTGGTATACAATTAAGTTCAAATTTAAAACTCTGCACAGATGTGTTGTAGATCACTGTCATTAGGTGTGACAAGATGAATCTGACTGGCTGACAGAAGCCTCCATATTTTCAGCAAGTGGCTCCATACAAACCAGCTAATAGTGCCAAACTTCTACAGCTTTACCTAGGAAACTCTTTGATCAGTGCATATTTCTGTTTTGTTGTTTGCTACCCCGTTTATATGGCACAGGGGTGCACACACACACACACACACACACACACACACACACTNCCCCGTTTATATGGCACAGGGGTGCACACACACACACACACACACACACACACACACACTGGCACTGTTTGTGACTATGCATTTTCATACTCGCAATTCATCACAACTATTTCCTGATGCTTAAAAACATGTAGTGAGGACGGGCTGTTTGTGTGCGGCTGTAGGTAGAAGCAGGACAAGGTNGCTTAAAAACATGTAGTGAGGACGGGCTGTTTGTGTGCGGCTGTAGGTAGAAGCAGGACAAGGTGTTTCTCTCCTTTCCGATTAGTGGACACGCTCACGTCCCATGAAATTTCTCAGCAAATTCAGTTAATCCTGCTACAATCAACAAACAGAGAGAGAGAGAGAGACAGAGAGACAGAGATAACGAGAAAGAGGGACAGAGGGGGGAGAGCTGAAGGAGAAAGAGAAAGAGAAAGACACAGAATGTCTCCCTTTCTTTCTCTCAGCTGCTAGGTACAAGAATGAGTGTTTATGGGATAGCAGACTGGCACATTTTCTCATTGAGTGTGCATGTGTGTACCTGCAAACCGCTTATGTGCAACCCGTGCATTATGACATATCTGTATTGGGTTGTCGCAAAACATTGTGGTGCTCCAAGAGGAAAAAGTTAGTCTAGAGCCCTGTGACGTGAGTGTTTTGCTCTCTTCCTCAACCCAAATTTTCACAGCTAGTCTGGGCATTAAAACTGATGAAGTGTGCTTATCTAAGCATCTGTTTATCTTTTCCCCCAATCTGCAGAGAAACTGGAGCAACGCAGCTTTCAACACATGAAGACTCTACAGCACTGCTAGCAGCACACAAACTGCAGACTTCTTTATCTTCTGCATTAAAGGTTATGCGGGTCATTAGACACCCAGCAATTATAACTATTGGGTCTCATAGCATCTCCAACTGTGTTACAGTAAAAGAAAAACAGTCAAAGCCAAAACTGAAAATGATGAAAGGAAGTTGAGATTTTTATGATAATGTTTAGTCTGTTTGAGGCCTTTGCTTATTTCAAATTTAATAATACAGTATAATCATATAATCTCAAACTAAGGAATGAATGCCATGTCAGAATTTTATATGCTTTATAGACTTTTTCCCAAAAATTATACTGTGCAGTGTCTACTAAAATGAAGACATGAAATTTGATAGAAAACAAAGCAATAAAAAACTCAAGTAAAAACTACCAAGTATACTATATTTTGATGGGCTGCTGATCCTAGGGTCTTGGGGACTTACAGTTCCATCAGAATGGGCATGTTAATAACTCTATAGCCAAACTGACAGCAAAAGAGTCCTCACTGCAGCATTTACCACTCTACCAACTGCAGTACAATCTACTTTTACTTAATGGAAGCAGGTAATCTATATCCAAGGATCTATTTAAAGTAATGCTTAGATAAATGGGCAAAATACAGCCTAGTTTATATGAGTCAACCAGAGGATGATGATGCTGGAGTCAAAGTGATGTGTGAATGACGTTGGTGTCAGTGACTTGGCACCAAACTAAAATTGGTACATTAACATACAAGATTATGAATCCAAAAGGTGTGATTCATTTGTGACAAAATGACTTGGTATAGTGATGTTAAAGAGGTTGTGTCACCTTCTGCTTGGGACAAGCGATGGGGTGGGGGATGCCAAAAATAGTGACATGTACCTTTATACCTTTATTCACCTTTATTTCCCCTTTATATTCCCCTTTCCCTCTTTCTCTGTGTTAGTATCAAAAAATACACTTTCATGACAGAAATACTTAAAAAAAAAATTGTCTTATGAGAAAAAAATAGAATAGGTATTTCTGCCAGTTCATCATAACACACACACACACACACACACACACACACACACACACACACACAGAGCGTGAACTCAGACGGTATGGGGGTGCAGCCAATGGAGCGACCCATGACAGGTAAATGAATGGTAATAATTCATTCCACTGAAAAGTACCTAAATAGTTAATTTTGTACTAACAACCTTTTATTTTTTCTGGATACTGCTCTTTTCAAAGAATTCAGCATGGTCTGCTCCTAACTTTGTCAAACTTCATCAAATGGCAGCACTAATGAACCTTGGAACAAACATTTGAACATTTGTTCTGCCAAAAAGCTATAAGTTTTAAAATATTTCCTCAAAAAGTTTCCAGCTTGTATTGCCTCTTCAATGAGGGTATGTTTTTGCCTTTGTCCATCAATTGGTTTCTTTGTTGTGTTTGTTAAAGGGACTATGCTAAAAGTTCTGAACAGATTTTGATGAAACCTGGTGGAAGGGAAGAGCCATGGAAGAAAGTCGAGTGTTCAAAGCCTGTGCCAGCCCTGCTCCTTTCTATAAAGAGGACAGTTTTCCCCACTGATGTGAGCCCTCCATAAACAAAACTTGAAAAAACAAGACAAGACATTTTGTCTAGGCTTGTTCATGAAGTCATTCATGTTTTCTTTTAATATCNAAAAAAAAAAAAAAGCCTTTATTCTATCATACCTTTCATTGATTTTTTTAAACTCAAACTCATTGTCATTGTGGCTTCCATTATATGAAAAGCCATGTAAGCCTGGTTGTTTAATAACTTGGGAAAAATATTTGCATGCAGGGTGGTGAAGCACACTTTGCACGTAGACCTGAAGCCTCAATTCCTAGTCTCCCCTCTTAAATTTAGACATGCAAGGAGTAAAGGGTGACTGCCTCCATGCTTTTCTGCAAGCTGGGGTGGGCTCCCTAAAATTAACACCAGTGGAGTACTCCACTCCCAGCCACATAGCTTTCATCTTTGGCCAATGACAACTGCCTGCAGTGGGGCTGCTACTCTCAGCTGTTCACATCGTGGTGTCAGATAGCCAACAATGTTTGCTGTCTTCTCGCGGTGATTCACCATGTTTCTTTCTGACAAAGTAAAATCTTTTTCTTTCTTTCTTTACTTGCTTACTTGTTTGCCCTCTTTCTCTTCTTCATGTCCCTTCTCATCTATGGCTTGCTCTTTATGCCACTGACTTTCTCTTTCTCTCTCAGTTACGCCTTTCTTTCCTCCCTCTCTTCATCACTGCCTCTGAACAACTGGCATCACAACAATGTCAAGACAGCAGGGTGCCAGTTATGGGTTTGCTTTAATTACATGCTGTCTGTTTTTCAAACGCAGCAATGGACATCACATTTATGTCAATAGAGACTTGCTTTGCTATTCTTAGGCAGTGGAGGTGACCTAAAACTAACGTCACCAACGGCTACCACAACGATGAGGCATCTTTGCAAAGCAACAATGCTGCAGGTCCAAAAGTTTTCAGCAAATCGATCAAATTGGCCAGCAATCTTTCAGAAAGTGAATGTTTTAACACACACAATGTCTATCTATTAATCACATCTCACATTACCTAGTGTCTTGATGTTTGTTGATTGCTGATGAATCGCAAGCCAAGGTGACTGACAATGAATAACAGTTCACCATCATAGACACAGAAAAGACAGAAAAACCTCATAAACTCAGACATGGCTAAGTTTAACTAAAGAGATAGGACACTAAAAGATGTTAGCAATTTTAGGCTGCAAAAGACATCTGACACACCAGCTATGTAAAACAAAATTAACTAATTCTGAGGCGTGAATGTATTTCGCTTGCACGGCCTACAAAGTACCACAATTTTGTTTGAGTGGAACAAAACTAAATGGAGAAAAAGATAAAAATGTCATTGTTAAAGGACCATACTGGCCATTTTGCATGTTTGAGTCTAATATATTCAATTTCCATATATGTTACGTTACTGACAACCATTTCAAAACGATAAAACCATATTTCAGCTTTCCTGATATTTTGCAAAATCTCTTAATCTTTCAGAATCAAACACCCGGCTTAAAAATCGATGTTTCGCCTGCTAATAGGTATGCAGCCTTATGAAGTCACGGTGGTTAAAAATTTTCGATAAAAGCAGGTCATCTTTTGGGATTATATTCCCCGGTGAAGTCATAATTCACTCCGCGCTTTTTATTGCACTTAAACACTAAAATTACACAACTTTAAAAACACCTGAATACACATCTTGTTTGCGATGATGGATTACCTATCCCAAGAATGTTTCAAGTATCAACAAGTTGATTTTAATAGCGTACCAGAATGAACTGAAACCAATGGCAGTCAGGAAGGTAGGAATTTTTGGGGTTTTTTTAATTCACTGTTCCAGTAGTATGCTTTGGAAAATGATTGTCATTAACGTTGCGTGTACGAAAATTGAATATATTAAGGCTCAAACATGCAAAATGGGTGGTATGGTCCTTTAACCTGTAAGCCTGGACAATATGGAGGTCACCACCTTTTACCATTTAGTGGTTGTCAGACCAGTGTTTGTAGTAATCTTATAAACAAGGCTTTACTGTAGATGTATTGCCTGAAATTAATATGGAGGTCAATTAAAACCATCATAATTAACCGTCAACATTAAAAACTTTTGGAACAAAATGATGACTAATACAAATCAGCTGCGTAATCAGCTATGAGTAATTAATCTGATTTAGGTAGAAATGTGTATTTTTGAGGCTGTATCGCAAAGTAATCTTTACAAGTAAATAAGGAAAGTTTTTTCAATCCAAACCTTTACACAGATAGACTAAGTGAATTCCCTCTTTCTTAAACTTCGCTCAAAGCTTCTACCTTAGTTTAGTCGGACTTAGCTTAGCATGGTTTATGTAGTTTCTGCTTGGTTTTAGGAGAATTCTTCCGGAGCCACACGGTCCAAACATACCAGACAGAGATGACCATCTTCGGTGTCTCTGACGCTGAAGTGGTTCCCAAACGCATCTTGGACAACTATAATCACTCCGTCAAATCTTTAACGGCCATAAACTTGTTCTGGTGTAAACTACAGGACTTTTTCTCAACAAATTTTCACGGACAACAGTGTTTTGTGGCGTGTTTGTCGGCTTTTGTGTAAAGTTAGTGGAAGCTTTAGCTGACAGAAGGCGCTCAAACTCTCACTGTTACACTTGTGTTAGCTAATATGGATCCCACTTCATGGAGTTATGCTTCTAGTTTGTTTTTTTTCTTTGTTTTGTTGTTTTTTAGTCGTCTTACCTTTAATACTAATTCCAAGTCCTCCAACATCTTGCTTTGTGACTCTCACGGTGCGCTTCACGTTGGTGATGGTTTCCGGGACCGGGGACGAGCTCAGGTTCGGGGGGTCTCCGTTGATGGCACCGACAGGACTCGGACTGGCTTTCACCGGTTCCTCGCCACCCTCCCCGGGGTTTACCGTCAGAGTGTCCTCGGTAAGAGTTGCCAACACCCGGATCCAACGGTCCACGGTCACTCGAAGTTCTAGCAGTCCCGTTTTCTGCGCCTTCATCGCGGCAGCCATGTTCAACGCATTCCTGGAATAACTCTAGACGGGCTGGCAGTCCTATAAAGAGATAGGGGGGGCGGGGGGGGGNCTCTCTCTCTCTCTCTCTCTCTCTCTCTCTCTCTCTCTCTCTCTCTCTCGTAATGTTTATTCTTGCAGTATTTTTCGAAGTAATAGTGACTTAACAGTGACCTCAACAACATTTTTATTTCTTATTCTGTCAATAACATCCCTAATAACATATCCAACCAACTCTATTATATATTGTTTAATAGGTCAATAATATCCAACATTAAAAATGCTCTTATAATATCAGTGTTTTATATGTCTCAACATTATACAATCTATCTCTTTCTCTTTCTCCTTCTCTCTCTCTCTCTACAAGTATCCAGAAGAAGTAAAGTTAATTGAGGGTGATACGATTAGCAATGGAGTTGACACACAGACTCAAAGTTCAAAGAGGTTCTTGTTGAATCCTTTCATTAATGAACTGTGTATGGGTGATTTCTGTGGGTTACACATAATTACTTTTTTATGGGTGCACTGAACCAGACTCACATCACAGAGCTAATTTGCAATGTGCATAAGAGACACAAAATCAATGCATTCACATATATACAGATGACACGAAGAAAATAAAGTCAATAGTGCTTCAAAGGCCAGAGATGTTTCCAGTGGCTGGAGCTCATATCGGCCATTTCACAAATCATTTCTTCAGCAGCGGGCCTAAATCTGCTGACAGAAAACATTCTTGTAAAGGATTGATGAGACAGATTATCATCTATACAATGTTGCCATAGATCCTCTTAGCTCAGAACCCTGAAAAGTGAGTGAGGGTTCATGGTTCTCCGCCACTGGAAGTTGAATTTTGCCTTTGAAAATGAGCCTTCCAATTAGAAAAGTGAAACCACCTTTAACAGAAATGCTGAGCTGTGGTGACTGAGGACTCTTTAACAGTGAAACAGCTTGTGGGAAATAGACCTTCTCATCAATAACCAGCAAAAGCTTAATAAAAGGCAGACACAAGATGAGCCAGTATGATGTTCTCCGAAGGGTGTTTAGTCTAAAACTTCTTTCCAGTAGGTAGAGTTGGCAGCAAAGTATATGAGCATGACAAAGTTGAATCAGTTGGTCTCTGGCCAACACCAAACAACCTCATATGCTGGACATTAGAGCGACAAAAGAAACCTCTAGAAACAGTCCGAGCTAAAAGCCACAGCTGAGAAAGAATTATTGTTGGAATAAGCAGCATTAATAACTTGATTGAAACCGGGACCATCCAAGCTGGAAATTGGTGGACAAATGCACATGTAATTTGGCAAACCAGCTGGGATGTTGCTATCTTCTCATTCTATCTTCATTACGCCCCATTCCAAACTCAGTTTGAAAACCTTCTGATAAATTCCAGCCCTAATCTATCCTAATTTATTTTTTCTTTTATTTCATAATCATGTACAAACACAAATAACCTTGAGCAAATCTCAAGTTTCACCTTTCTCATTTTTCTTTCAATAATTTATTTTCATATTTACTGCATATGGAAAACTGGAAAACACAAACACTTTTGTGAATAAAAACTCTGATATTAATCTGGGTTAAACTTAAACTCTGACTTTTTTTTTTTTTTAAGTTGAGTTCTTCTCCTTTGGTCATGTGATACAAGTCAGCATGGTACTGAACTGTCTTGTCATCATACTGTAGGTGGTCTCAAATACATGGACCCATGTTAAAAAACTTGCCTGACTCACTAAAACAAGCTGATGAAGTAATCTGTTCTATTGCATCATGCAATTAATCTGCCATTTCATCTGCAGTGATTGTGTGGTGTGTGTTTATGTGTGTGTGTGTGTGTGTGTGTAGGGGGGGAGGGTGACATCTGCTCCACAGCAGGTGAAATAACAAAGTAGTTCCAGTAAACCACTTTTAGAAAACAACAGTCTTCTGGGTGGGCTGGTGAGATGTGTTTACTCCACTCATGAAAACAAGTTGAGAAGAATGACATTGAAGAATGACACGTTAACCATATAAAAGGTCTGACAACGCCGATCATCCAGCATATTATCTTCATACAAGGAAGTAGTTTTATTAAACTGAATATCTTACAGTTAACAAACTTGACATTTGTCAGTGGCTGTCCAATGGTTGGTTCCTAGACCTCTGTCTCCCCCTAGTGGTTAAACTGGTCCATTACCTACACACAGGCACACTAGGCAACTTTTGTCAGATAATCCAAAAAGCAAAGGACAAACGTGATTTTCTTGTTATTTCAAAGAACTTAGGGATATATTTCTTTATTGCATTTAGTCTTAATTGATACCAGCTACAATGTAAAAAAAAAAAAGTAAGTAGAAAATAAGTAAACCAGGCAAATCTACAAAAAGTGATTTGTTATTGAAAATTAGGCCTCATGGTGACGTGTATATCTAAAGTGAGAAAAAAAAACACTATATCTGACTTATGTTTGCACAACAATGTACAGTAATTGACTGCTTTTAATGAATGCTACACTTTAGACAGCTGTTAGGGTCACCATGGCTGGCAGAAGACATTCCCACATTCCAAAGGCATGCAGCTTATGTGAATAAAAACAAATAAAAAGTTTATAAATAAATAAATATCTGCTTGTGTAGTTTTGCTTGTATAGAGAACTGTTAAATGGCACCTCAGGCAACACTGTAAGCACAGCTTTTAAAGGACCATACCGACCATTTTGCTAGTGGTGCGTTCAAGTGCTGTAGTGAAGAACTGATAAACAGAAAGAATTTTCATATCATTCCACACTTTTTTATTGTGCTTAAACACAAAAATTACATAACTTAGAAAAATACACATCTGAATACATAGCTTCTTCACAATGATGGATTACCTATCCCAAGAATGTTTCAAGTATCAATAAGTTCATTTTAATAGTTCATTTTAATGAACTTAAACCAATGGTGGTTGGAAGGAAGGAAAAAAAAAAATTCACCATTCCAGTAGTATGAGTAGTATGCTTTGGGAAATGATAGCCAGTAACGTTACATGTATGAAAATTGAATATATTAGGCTCAAACATGCAAAATGGCTGGTATGTACAAAATGGCTGGTATGTAAATAGCTGGTAAATACAGCTGGAATGTTAGAGACTAAATATTAAACTGTGTTGGCTCTGTTTGGGTTTTTACATGTTGTTAAAAATAGGACCTTATCTATCCAAAGGAGTCAACCTCACTAACAGAGTGAAGCCAAACATAGCATTCATGTTATCCTGTAGTCACATTATCATCTTCAATTTATATGCTTTCCTGTAACATGTTAATCAAAACTAAGTTACTGAAGTTGGTATGAGGACACATTCATAAATTTTGAGAGCACAATGCTGAATTTGCTATGAAAACATGTTATGAATCTGTCCCTTATCCCCTTAACCTTGATCTGAAGACCCTTTATCACTGACAGTTTGTTTCTAACTTGCAAACAGGAGTTTGATAGCCTTCATTCACTCTCACATCCTAAGTAAATGTTACAATATCATTCTCAGCATGCCATCTGGTGGCAAGCAACAGACCATCAGTCAGTTAGTAAATTGAATAATACCTGCTTTTAGGTCATTGGACATAAGGGTACCATATTTCCTTTACTGCCATATAATACAAGGCTGGTGAAATATAATCTTTCTGTCCTGATTACAGAACAAAATATTTGTCACAGCTCAATAATAATCTCTGACATGTATATTTAATCTCTTGAGCACAAGATTAAAACCTACAGTTATTGTGTCATCATCTACATCTACACTACTGCAAACTGTCCAAGGACTTAATATAGTTAGTAATTTCAGATACTGACTTCAACATTAGATATAGTCAAATTTTTAAAAAGACAACCCATTTATTGAATATTTGCATGTGAAGCTGTTCTTACTTGAACTGTCATACAACTTTATTGTATTTTCCAGAAAGAATACTTAGATGTAATATTTTGCACATAAAGCAATAAATGGCTTGATAGGAGGAGTTTGTTGGGTAGCATTATGAAAAGTGTGTGACCATCTGACCTCCTGCCTATACATCTGTCAGTCTATGCCTTTGTGATGTGAGTGGCAGGTGGCCAGCCCAACTCCTTTCTAACTTTCAGAATGCCAAGCCGCAATATACATTCTAAGCTTCGATAAATAGAACAACTGGATTTAGAAGGATCCTTATGCTCAAAAGAAATTGATATCCTCTCATAGAAAACACATTTGTATTTAGAATTTGTTGTCATATATAATACTGTAAAGTTACTTGCCATATGGTAACATATGTGTTCTATACCTCATTCATTTGGACAAAACCTTACAGTAGCGTTATGACTAGTTATGATTCGTTGCACAAGTTGTACACATTGATTTATCCCCTATAAATTTTCTATGTCTATCTCTGAATACTGCTCTAAGGAGGAATTGTTTTTATCTCTCCCTGCAAATATACACCTGGCCTCAGTATGATGGCTGAGTTTGCTTCATTCACACTTTGTATTCCCTTAAGGAGACAGCTCTCCAAAATGCACTGGTAAGGTTTATCCAGGATAACATTTTTATCTTTTAATTTATGCGGTTATTTATTTCCAATGACTGGGGACCTCTGAAAATGCAAGCTCTTTATGATTAAAGCTTCAAAATATAACTAAAATTGGAAGTATTGTATGCTTTTTTGTTCCACCCTCTCTCTCTCTCTCTCTCTCTCTCTCTCTCTCTNTGTCATCCCCACACCCCCAGTTCAATCAGCCACATGTATGCATGTTTCAACTCCCCAAAGACAGTGGACAGTTGGGATGGCCTGCTGATTAATTTCATCCTTCCCCCTCTACCCTCTGCCTCTTCCTTCTCCTCCTCCTGTTATCCTTCAGCCATGACTGCATCCCTCCATCCATCCATCCATCCATCCATCCCTACTCTGCTCAAGCAGCAGCTCCAGAGCTCTACCATATGGGCCAGTGTCTGAGCGGCTGACTGCCTGCCTCCCTGAAGCTTGTATGTGTGTGCGTGTGTGTGTGTGTGTGTGTGTGTGTGTGTGTGTGAGTGATTTAGGCTTGTGCTGACTGTTAGTCTGCCCCACCTGTTCCTCTTTAACAACAGACCAGACTTACAGGCTGCCCAGGACAGGCTCGTGGATGGATGAATGAGCAGATCATAGATAATAAGAAATACAGATTGATATGGAGATGTGGATACATATGCAGATGTGACTTTAGAGCTTCAATCAAAACTGACAGTCACATGAATGATTTTGGGGGAGTTTTTATCCAGCATCACAACTATAATTCATGTTGTTGGTAAATCAGGCACCTGCCAAGCCGTTACAATAATACTACATGATATAGGAGATGGGAGATCAGAATAAAAGGGAAGAGGGGAGNGAGAGAGAGAGAGAGAGAGAGAGAGAGAGAGATCAGTACAGGAGTACAAGAAGTTGGAAACAGATAGAAAATAAAATAGACCAACAGATGGGTGGTTAGAATCTTTAATAATATGGAATAATTTCTACTTAAAATATGAACAGGGCCATGAACAGACTGCAGTATAGACACCATGCTGCTTCATAAACACCCAAGGACACAGGGTAATAATTAATGAGAACCTGGGGGTGATAATGAGAGGTCAAACAGAAGAATAGGACTCAGGCTTGTACACCTGTGGCCCACCTTCTGCCATCTAACACCCAGCGACCATTTATTGCCCTCACCATGTTTAGTTACTCTCATTATGATCTACTGAATAATGTAAAGGTATATATGCATAAGAGATTCAAGCAGAGAAGAGGAGACAGAGCTGAGGGATGGAAAGATCTACATAATGGGGCAATCTCTCACTCCATCTGGTCATGTATGTATAATCTTCCCCTCCTCCTCCAACCTAATGCCAGTCTATTTGTTTGTCTGACCGTATGNCCCTCTTCAATCCCCCAACAATATAGCCCATTCTAATAATACCATGCCGTTTCTACAGTCTGTATTGTTTCATATCCATCTTGTGTACTGAATACTGTGCATGTCTGTGTATATCTGTATATTTCAGTGTCCATTTATAAGCTTCCAGGAGCACTTTGAAGCCTCAAGAGAATTAGCTAGGCGTCTGCCACCTGACCCCGTTGACTCCAACCTTCCTGGGCTCAGCTGATGCACGTGCCCTTGTGGCCCTAACACGAGGAAGACAAAAAAGCAGGAGGTGTGGGAGGAGGGAAAGGACAGAAGGACCAGCAGGCGATGAATGATTATGATGACTAGGGCCATCTTGCTGGCCTCACCCCCCAGCAGAAACCTCGGCCTTGGCCCTGGCTCTGACTCCCACATGGACTAGTGATCTGGCTTGGGTCGGCATGGGTGAAGTGTCACCACTGGGCAAGGTCTGGCCTGTCAGCTGTTGGGGATCAAATGAGGAGAGGAGAGGAGAGGAGAGGAGAGGAGAATTATGAGTAAGACAAGTGATAGAATACGAAAGATGACACAAAATGAGAGAGAGACAATATTAGAAACAATGGATAAGAGAAACAGGTTTTGTGGAGGTGTCATATCTGTTGGGCCTTGTGTAACCTGCAGAGCTCATGCAGATGGCATGACTGCTGAGAAAGTAAGGTAAGCACTCCCTGCTAATGACTTGCCCCTTGTGGACTCAATACAGTGAAATGAAAGAGCAAATAACTGGAGAAAACATTTCCTCATGGGGATTAAGTAACTGTCAGGTCAAACTGTACAGTACAGAGGGTAACTGAGCAGGGTTGCAGAGGGTAAATGTGTGGGCTCAGCACAGTGTTGGGTAGCATCCTTTCACATAACTGTTGGTGCTGTCAGATTACTCCAAGGCAGTGATTATTTAACTCAGCAGACTGAATAGGCACTTCTTCATGCGATGGGTAATGGCTGATGCTAAAAGAAGAGTAGAAAAAGGAATCCTTAACTTTTTTTTCTCTTAGGATGGAAAGAAGAATGTCTTTCTCAATTTAATTGGTATTTATTAATTGTGATATTAGGCTAAATGTTTTTTTTAATTCATTTTCACTGATCATCAAAGACTTTATATAAACCCCATCTATTGGCAGAAACTTTGAGCTAAAAATGGTAAAATTCTCATTCATTAGATTGCATGATGAGAATCTTGCCATGTACTGTATCCTCACCCATTAGTTCAGGGGATGTCACAGTTCTGCATGTCTGGTCAGCCACTCACCTGCCATTTCTGCCTGCCTGGTCTTCAGCTCCTCACCTCCGTTCATCAGCCTGATTCATTTCAGGTTTGGACACTGTCACCAATTAGCACCAATCAGGCATGGATTTAAGCCCCAGTCTCACACTCACCCTTTGCCAGATTGTTCTTAGCTATCCTCGATGCAAGACTCTCCAGCGTTTATTTGTGGACTGACATTCTGTTACTGACTCGGCCTGTTTTGGACTATTCTGCTCGTCGCCCCCCTGGTTATCACTTCTGTCTTCTGTCCCCGACTCCGATTCCAGTCTCTGTGTTTGGACTCTTTGTTTGACTGTGTTAGTGTAGGCACTTTGTCCTGCCAGTTTTTCTGCCTGCCTCTGTGTTGGACTGAGAGCTCTATTAAAGATCTTTACTTGTTGGAGTTGTACTGTGTGCTGCATTTGGGTCCAAACCCCACCCATCACAGGGGAGGAGGGTGTCTCTTCTGAAAAGTTTGTTACAACTCAGATTATATGTTCAGTCAGTCACTCAGTTAGGTCAGCAGATTTGCTAAGTAACAGTCGTTCTGGTGTGATTAAAAGGGGCCGTGACAAAGACGCTGAGAGGCGAGGAAGGGGGTGGGGAGACAGTGGCCAGCTGTCACACAGAGGGGCCATAATAGCAACAGCGAATCCCACCACCACTGTCTGACTCTATCTCCTCTTTGACTTTAACCTCCTGCTACTCCTTCTACTCATCCCTTTGTTAACCTGTCACAGAGCTGATAAGTTAGATATACGATGTTGTCACAGTCAGCGGTTTTGTTTGGACTGATTGATTGCATGGGTAATAGATTTAGATTACACTGACTGAATGCATATGTTGAAAGACCATGGTGATAGAGAAGTCAGTGGTTCTTTGAAGTGAAATGGAGCCTTGTAGTTCAGGCAGACATGGGCGTGATTTTAAAAGTCAAATGTTTCATAAATCTTCCAGTCGTATTCAGTTATGACTCACTCAAGAAACAAGGCCATGAATATAAACAAAGTTAGCACTTAGTATTTCTGCATGCACTGCTCTTCATCACTCCTCTCTTGTCGCCACTGTCCCATAATTAAACTCCATCCATCTCATCGGACTGCATTCAGATTTGTTTAAATTGGGAATTTTCATTCAGTAAACACTTATGTTCATTGAATGTATATCATCGGCTCTCTGCTGGGGACTTTATGACTATAGAGAAAAAGCATTTATGCTTTCACAGGGTTATTAAATGGCAAACACCTTGATGTCCTGAGTGAAATGTAATTGCAACCATTCCTGTAATCCAGTTTTCTAAGACTTAAGTTTTTAGTGTCATCTCAGATTATTCAAGCAATCACAGAGGGATTAATATTGTTACATATTTAGTTTCTGCATTGCATTATCCACAGCTGCTCTCACTCTTTGTTTTGTTCTTCTATTGACTACATGCACCTGCTAAAAGCTATATGTGGGTGGCTCATATGGAGCTACACAGTCAGCCCTTTTCACTGAGACAGTAGACCTGTAGTATTGTTATATTACTAAGAGTTGCAGATGACAACAGTTAACTTAGCATTTATTTTATATTTTTTCCTAACTGGTCATTTCTAACCTTCTCCTGTTTTTTCCCCAGAACCTACAGGTAGATAGTTTTACTCACAGTTAAAGCAAATTAATGATATTACAATGAATCTCATAGTGTAGGATTCATTGTAATATTACTCGTCTATCCACTGAATCAAAAATAAAATTAAATCAAAAAGGTAATTTAGAGACCTGTGGTATAAATAAATCAATTATTTATAATTGATTAACAATGCATTTAGTTACTTCTGATAAGCCTATCATCATCTCTGACAAGCAAGTCCATTAATTTATTGCAAAGTAGTAAGCTATTCCAATAGATATCTTATTCGAAAACACGACTCAGTCAAACAGCTTCGTGTTTCAGTGACAGAGCTTGCTGTAGGAATGGTTGGCACACTGATTACAAGCTCATACAGGACACTTTCCTCATCTTTTACTGATGCAAAAAATGTTGATATTTGATGAAATTATAAGATTGCAGTAAACTTATTCATTGCTAACCTAATGAAATTTGTGAGTATTCCTGCAGTTGTATTTTTGAGTGTTTATAATCATGATTATGGCTTGACTGCAAAATTTCTTCCAAACAAACAAACAGAAATCTGATCCTTTATGCCTGGAAACATTTCATATTATATTGCTTATAAAACATCACAACATGACTCTGTGACACTTACACAGCAAGCAGTGGCTCCTGCTGTTTGACCACTAAACAGTGCCACCCCCTGATCCTCTGACTGCCTGCTCCCCACAAGAACAATTAGTGGCCCCTGGCCCTTGCTCACCACTAGGGGAGAATAGTGTTGCCCACACAGAGGCAGTATAGCTGATGGTTCTTGAGCTCTTCCATATCAGGAGCAGTAGGTAATGACTCCTGCCTGCCATGGTGGACCTTAATTTGTTATTGTAGCAGAGCAGCTGTGCAGCATGCTGCAGAGAGCAGGTGGCAGCCTGGCAGGAGTGGAGGATGGGGGGGNAGGGGGGAGTGGGTGGAAGGATGATGGTGGTGATTATGTGCATGTGGGGATAGCTCACAGCTATCTCAGCAAGCATCCAAATATTATGCTTGTAAAGAAGAACACGTGAGACTGGATGGAGCCCAGATCCAGTCAAGCTGTAACTTTTTTTTGTGTGTTTGGAGAGTTCTGATGAGTCTCATAAGGCTCAACAGATGGAAGGATATTACTCACACATTTTGATTACAAATCCTGATATGATATTATAAATTCAGAATTTAGGGATGCATGTAATGCCCGAATTTATTGAGGTTTATTTCAATCATTTGTGCAGGTATTCCAGGCTATATTTTATAAGCAAAAACAAAATCAATACACCAACAAGTCGAGGTCATAAAGACTTTGCTGAAGGCAGTAGAAGTGTGTCTGGTGTGAAGATTATGTGATCGCTGGTGTCCTATTGTTGAGTTAATCATTGCTGAAACACAGTAGCTCCCGTCTCCCCGCTGTTACAGCGCAGCGTTATTGGCTTTCTGGTTAAATGCAATTAGTACCGCCCACATCAATATTCTCTGTGGCGCTACAGATACAGAATACACGAGATACCTGATGCTGCAGCGAGCCCGATCCTTCCTGTTTCTTGCAGAGAGCTTGCACTTTTCTTCCAGTCTTTTAATTCCAGAGTGTTTCATAGTCAGCAGAGAGCCTATACTGGACAAAAACTGAAGGACTTGCAGATCAGCCGTCATTCAGCCAAGAAAAGCAACCTTCAAACACACAGGGAGTATGGTCGGAATGCCGAGTGCTTTACACTGTAAGTAGAATTTATAATTTATGTAAAATGAAATAGAACTAGAAATAGAAAATAGAAAATATGTAAAATTAAATAGAATAAAGCATCACACCCCAATCATTTCGCTTTATGGGAGACCATTTATTCTCAGGTGGGCTGACAGCAAGAGGCATGAGATGAGCGCTTTATTGATTGATGATATGCTACGTTATGTTTTAATTTTTGTGTTTTAGATCGTTAATGAGCAGAATTTAATCTAGAGGGTTGCCTTTGCGTGATAATGAAAACATAGCAAAACTAGGCTATATTTATATCATCAAAGAAAACTCCTTATACTCCATCATTTTGTATTCTCCCCCAAATGTAATTTAAGTCTTCAGAAAAGACCTTTGAATGTTTACCATCATCTTTTAGATCATATCAAATCCGTTTAATGACCAAAGAAAAACTCAGTTATCCCTTTGTCTGCTGAGATGTTATGCTCATTAGGATCCATTAAGAGTGAGAATAAACTACGCAAAACACTGAGCGTATTATTCCCTATAGGTCCTACTAGCCAGCTATTATGCCCCCATTTGATTGAATAGCAGCTTTTGGTCTATGTCTTTTCAGTGGAGGATTTGGAATCTTAATCCACCAAACAAAGTTTTTTTTCTCTCTTTCCACCATCTGGAGTTTACAGCTTTTCAAGACAAAAACCCCAGGTGGTGTGAAACTGGGCTGGAGCTGTTACATGGTGCCAGTAGGAGGTTTTTCCCTCTTTGCCTGCTGTCTCTGTTGCTTGCCTTACAGGGTCAATAGGACAGTCCTGCAATGCAAGTGGGGTCAGTGGGACCTGAGGGTATGACTGTTGGCCCCTTGTGTCAGTGTGACTCCCTTTCCCTTGGGGACATCAATTGATCTCCCCTTTCACCAGAGAATAAGAAATAATCTCATGACAAAGACATGGCTGTAATGATGATGATGATGATGATCACAGAAATGTTGATGATGGAGCTACAGTGGCCACCAGGGAGCAGCAAAGTGTGTACTGTAATATGAATCTGTAAATGTGATGGATGTCAAGTTTCATAGCTATTCTTGTTTTGGAAAATTTGGTTCCAGCTATCACATAGAAAGATTAAATGCGTGTATTCATGTGTTTTCCTGCAGTTATTGTTTAGTTGCAGTAATTTGATGTTATGCACAAGTGAAATTATCCCCTGGCAGGCAAGGAAGCTGTGTGTATACTGGGAGCAAATGTGTTAAAGAGCATGTAGGCTCAACATTGCTCACACCAGTCAATCATTTCCAGTCCTCCTTGATTCAATTAGATCTACTTGAAAACATGTGGATGTTTGGACCCACTGATAATTTTCCTTTTTCTTTTTTCCTTTCTTTCTTTGGGGTGGGTTATAGAGTCAGATTCCAATCCTCTGACATTAAAAGGGGAAATAAACGACAAAGGGGCCCTGCAGGTTTGCATTAGAGACCTAATTGGTTTTGGCTCGAGTGGGCTGTTAATGTTGCCAGACGTGGGTTCTTTGTATTTTGCCGTGTGGGAGAATTTTCCTGTGCTAGAGGTAGAGAGAGGTAGCTGGAGATCTTTTCAGTGTCTCCTGTATAATTTGTACTCTCTGCAGGCTGTTTATATGCATTCATTTGTCTGAGAATGTGTGTGATTGGACCTGCCTGTATCAGTTCTGTGTCATGTAAGTGCTGGGCTCTGTGTTTATGTATGGCTTTGATTGGGTATGTGTGCCGGTGTATGCCTGTTCTAAGGTGTGTGTTTGTGTGAAATGTGTGTGCTTGTGTGCATGTGTTTGAGTGCTTCAGGCTGTGAGCCCAGTATCCTTCTCATTCCCTCTGGTCTCTGTGTGGGTCTTTCCACCAGCACTACCACCTGTTAGTGTTTTACTCGGGCCCCAGGGCTCCAGTGACTGGAGAACCATCCAGATTTGCTCATCAGGCCCATCAGATTGGTTCCCTTACTTCAAATCTGGCTCCCATTACCTATCACTGAACCAATCTGACTTGGATTCCCCAGTGCAGTTTAGCTGAGTCAAGATGGTGTGGAGCTAAACTGGCTCATGCTGAACGAAGTTTGATTAATGACTCATGAGCGATGATGTTTAATTCGGTGTGTTGCATTGCTAGATCATGCTTATGTGTTTGCTAAATGTGGTTTTAGTGGGAAAAGACTTGGAGTTTACTGGGTCACTTTGTTGCCCAACTCTCCATATGTGAGAACCACAACAAAGATATTCTGGCAACTTCCATTTAGTAATAATATTTGCCCAAGTGACAGTTTAAATAGGCTTTAATTGCATTTGTGTCATTGTCACATATCCACTAGTGAGGATCACATGCTATGAAAATTGTGGTGAGATATCAAACATTTAAAGTAACCCTAATCATAAATTTGTGTTAAGTATCCACTGACAGGAAATAAAAATAATCCATCTTTTTAAGTACCCTTATGCTAAATCCTTAAACACTGTAAACATCTCAGATTCTCTCAAACACACCATTCAGTATGTTTACATGTATGTTAAAACTTTGAATCCATAAATTAAGGAATGCTGGACACTACTGGCTATTTGAAACTGAAAAATAAAGAGAAAAGGGTAAAATAGGCAAAAGAAAACAGATGGTGGATGGTGGATGACTTTTCTTTTTATTTTCCAGTTTCAGACATGGCTTTTTTCTTTTAAACTCTCCCTTTAAGGCCAGTATCCCGGAGTTGTCTTTTCACTGTTGCAGATGACACAAAAAGCAGCCAACTGTGTACCTGTAAAGGCCTTTTTACACCTTGAAGTGGCAACAGCAGAGGCTGCCGTTGGTCCTATGTAGGTCTCACTAGAAACAACAGTGGCAAGCGCAGCTTCTTCTCAGCGGCAATGTTGGTGAGGCTGTTGTGCGATCTGCAGGGCAGTCCTAGACATCAAACCTGTCTGGTTCAGCCCACAAGCTTTTACGTTTTACACATTGTACAAGTGCAGGAACAATAGATCACTGTTAATTCCAACTTGATCTGAATTTATTCCATGGTTAACCGCGCTGACAGGGTGTCCCAGTTGTTTGGGGTTGCTTGTTAGCTATTTCTTAGCTATTAACAACATATTAATGACACAGTCCAATTTTTGTGGAAAAATTTGTTAATGTCCACTGTTTTTTGTTTGCATCTCTGTATGTGTCCACTGACATATCATTTGGGATATCTGATACCAACATTATTAGCTTTTCCATGGATGCCACCATCATAGTGGTAGCCTTTTCATTCTGATTGGCCAGTGGCAGGCAACAAAAGTTTGATATGGCCAAAGTTTAGCGGCAGCAGCAGAATAAGGGAAGATCTGTGCTTGTACATGTTGGCGGCCACTGCAACNCTGCAGCAGCTGCAGCCGCTGCAGCCTCTCACTGATATGAAAGGAGGTGGCAACCTGCTGCTTCCCAGTGTAAAAAGGGCTTAAGGCGTCTGTTTCTCTCTCAAGATAGTGGTGGACATGAAATCTGAAGCTATGAAATCTTCAGGTTGTTGGCAAAAATGAATGGAATAACCATTTTGTAAAACTAATGTGTTTCTTGAGAAAGCTGTTTTATTTTGATAATTTTTTTGGAGGTAGCATGAACTTAAAAAAAAACACACTACCTTGCAACTTATGTAAAGACAATTTACCTGTCTATTTGAACAAAATAATGAGTTTCAGGCATGCAAACACAATTACAAAAGTGCCTCCAATAACCCAATTGCATTTAAACATGATTAATTAAGGATGAGCTAAAAGAGTTTGCAGTTTTATATGATTAATTTATTAGAAATAAGTAATTTCCAACAGTAACAGCCATTTGCAACATTACTTTTTTTTTTATATCCATTATCTTGGATATAAATTTAAGTCAATTTAATGCCACCCTGATAAATAAAAGTATCAATTTCTATTATGAAATGTTCTGGGTGATTCCAAACTTTTGACTGCTGGTGTATTTCTCATTCCACGTTTGCCTTAATCACAGTAGAGGAAAAAAAAATCACAGTATAGTGTGCATGTAAACATAGTTTCTGTTTTCAAACAGAGTTCATCATGTTCCATGTTTCGTGCGATTCCTGAGCTGTCTGTCCTGTAGTCTGTTTCCAATTCCACAAACTATGCTCCCCAGTCTATTAGTTCAGACTGTGTGGCAACCTGAAGGAAAGCTTAAAGAGAGAGGGGGGGGGACAAATAGTTAAAAAAAAAAAAACAGTGAAAGAAAGAGAGTAGAAAGGGATTAACTGTCAGGGACAATGTGAGGCTAATTGAAGCCAGTGTTGCACAGCTGTTTCTTGTTGCTGTGCGGCACTGCATGGAGTGGCTGGAAGGATAGGATCCAGATGTGATCTTGCGCCAAGGATCACCCGCCAATAACAATCGTCAGAAATACCAGCCATACAGGAGACGAGACCTATTAGGGTGTCCACGCTCGCCTATCCCTGTCAAAACATCACTTCTCTGCCCTGAAAGATAAGCGAGCTCCGTGCTTTTCACTTTTGATTGCAGGTCTCAGCTTGGCTCCTGAGCGTTGTTAACACTGTCATTTTGTTATATTGCCAACTGCCTCTATATGCATGTGTCACCACCTAGCATAAACATTGTTTTGACACATTGGACTATTTGAAAAGGGGCCTCTCACTATTTCAAACTGGTTTAGCATATTTGTCGTATGTCTTTTGAAACATTTTAACAAAAAGGATTAAGTCTTCTTTTGTGCGTTCTCCTGTTAAAAGTGTTGCATTCAAATCGTCATGGATAAAGCATGTATCTTTTATCAGGCCTCCATGATTATGTTTAGGCATTTATTCGGTCTTCTGCTTTAAGTGGAGGGACATTGCCTGGTAACAAAGGGCCAGTCACTTCAGAGTGAATCGGAGTGGCCAGGCAAAAGAGTAAGTGAAAGAAACTTATCAGCACATTATGCTTTTTAATGCCCCACTCCCTCTGTTCCCAATCCTCGTGCCTTCCCACTTTGCTCAGACAAAGAGGAGCTTGCATTTGTTCTCCCTTTCTCCATGCCTTCCAGGGTTCCTCCAGACCTTCTTTCTCAGCTCCTCTTTCTGTCTTGATTGTGGCCTCTCTCCATCCATCCCTCTTTGTTCTCTCTCCTTCCTTTCCTCTCCATCCCTCTCTCCCTACCTCTTTGTCTGCCACTATTTCTGTCTGCCTCTCTCACTACCTCTGTTTGAGTATCCCAATCCCTCTCTCCATTCCCACTCATCCGGCCTGGCCACCATGCAGAGTCCAACTGCAGCTGGTCTGTCACCGTCCAGAGGAAAGCTGGGCTCCAGCTGTGCACGACGATTGGACTCTGTGCAAAAAGTCTTCACTTTATCAAACATATAGATACAGACATTATTTACAAATCCTACTTTCTTTTCCTCATTTTTCTTTTTTCTTCTTTGCCAAAAGTTTCATGTTCTAGCAGCAAGCATGAAAGTAAACATGAAACAACAAAGTCTCCAAGCCAAATCATTGCTTCACATACGAACACATACTGATATGATGAAGATGATGCGTTATTTTGGCCAAGCCTGACACATGCATACACACTGGAGGAAGGTGACAGAGGATCTTAGCTTATGCCAATATCCCTCGAGAGCTCTCCTCCCCATGTGTCTGTTATTTGAGAGTTTTATGACTTTGTCAAGTTTGCCTCATCTGTCTTCTCTCCAATTGCTCTCAGACACACACATGATTTGTGTGTCCCAATGGTAGATTGTGTTGTGGTTCTGTTGTTTATGTGTCTTGCCCTCAGCTGGTGTCTCTGCTTGTTGTCTTTGCTTGTTTGTCCTAGCAGAGTAGTGCAGCACAATGTCATATTCTCCACAGGTCCACGAAGCAACAACAAGGCAGGTGCCTCCACAGTCCCCCGTCGTTTGATTGGAATGATTTGTATGAGTTTGTGTGGAAAAACTGAGCAGGAATGAAGGGAAGGTAGCAGGAGGTTTGGTTAGGTTTTGTAAGTTTTAAAATGAAAAAGCACCAGAATAAGTAAAATAGAAAATCCCCCCCCCCCCCCCCCCCC